>JABUQX010093337.1:7500-10000 GCA_015478945.1 Trachelipus rathkii | reverse complement strand
AGTGTGTAAACTAAATGGGGATAAATCATATGAAATAGTGAAGAGTGGTGTTCCCACAGGGTTCCGTGCTGGGGCCACTATTGTTCCTCATATATATAAATGATTTAGACCGAGGGACTTAAATGCAAGGTTTCTAAGTTTGAGATAGATACTAAAGTGGCCATCTCAGTTAGGAATAGTGAAGGATGCATAAGATTCAAAATTGATTCTTGATAAACTTCTTGGGTGGGCACATAAGTGGCAAATGAATTTAATAGTAAAAAGTGTAAGGTCTTCACCTAGGTTACTCAAATAAAAGTTAACTACGATATGAATGGGGATTTGGCTTGAGTCTGTCGGACCAAGAAAAAAGATAAGGAATGTGATTTAAGCAGTAATTTGAAGTAGCAATCAGTGTTTGGTAGCTTAGAAATAACGCTAATAGATTGCTGCGGCATAATAAATCGGCCCAATGTTGTTTACAAGAGCAAGGAAGTAATAAGTACAACTGTATAATAGCTATGTTAGGCCAGTAATAGAGTATTGTGCACAAGTTTGGGCCCTTTATTTAAAGAAAGACTTAGATATGCTAGCAGAGAGTGCAACGTAGAGCAACAAGGATGATTTCTGGGTTTGAGGGTAAGAGCTATGAGGTGAGGCTGAATGAGTTAGGAATGTTTCTGTAGAAAGGCGATTCTCAGAGGGGACATGATACAGTCTACAAAATATCTACAGTCTAATTGATTATACAGAGACCAATAAATTTTCATAGTAAGAACATGGACAGGTGACCAGGGGGCAAAATAAGAAAATTAAGAAAAAAGCATTTATTTAGATATAGAAAACAAGCATTCAGTAATAGTGTCTGTTAATTTTGGGAATAGTTCTGCCAGAGGAGGTGTGAGTGTGACTCGATTTGCACACTTTAGAAAAAGGGTTAGATTCGTTTATGGATGGGTTGGTATCATATAATCAAATTGGCGGTTTTTAGTTATAGTAGTTATTAATGTTGGATGGCATGTGTGACCATAACTTACGTTATTAAATTGCATGTGGATGGTTTGGGTATCATATTTATATATCATTTAGTTTGACTAAGCCAAATTGGTGGATTTTGTAGTTTACAACCAATTGACAGCCTAGGGGCTTTGTGGATTTGCATGGAGCATGTTGTAGTGGGTTGGCTGGAACAGTCTCGATAGGCCCAATGTGGCTTTTTACTGTCTCTATATTCTTAATGTCTGTAATGTCTATAGTTTTAATGTACACTATCATGTTAATGAGATTATATTATAGAATCTCTAAAATTACCAAGAACTTATTAGAAAAATACATAACTATAGACACTAACCTAAATGTCCTATTTAAGCCAACTTAAAATTTAGCACAAGTAAATAATGCTTATAATACATTTTCATATATTTACAACATGAAGAAAGATATTGATTACAACACACCCCGACTACTAAATCCAAACTTTGAGCGAGTTTACTTGCCTTTCCAGGGATTTATTTGTGGAATTCAATATCCACATCGATCGGCGCTCCCGGAACAAATGAGACATGCCGACCACGATTACAACTGCTTCTGATAAATACCCAAAATGAGGCATCGAAACGGCACAAATTTGGTTAAGGACAAAGGTCCGTCTGAAATCCGCTAGTCTTCGAATCTGTCACGACGAGGATTTCCAGTAGAGCCTCGGCCAGTACAGACTGAGTATTTCACACTCTCGCCTGTCTCCGCATGACTCGTTTCTTATACACTGGTAATGTCTTTACTGCTCGGGCTTAGCACTAATATCGCCTCCATTGATACCTGAAACAACAATTAGATACACAATAAATCACCGTTGCTACGATAACCATAACACATAATTATATTAATTGATAATCTATCGTTAAAGTTAATTTGCTTATTTGAGCTTACGCTAACAATAATCATCTACATCATATGACTTTACTCTGTATATTTAAAACTTTATCCTTTTACTTTTACTATACTTAAAACTCAACGTTCTAATTTTAACTTTCCTTTCCCATTCCTCCGGAATTTAGAACATTTTTGGTTACATTTCGCACAACTCATCTGTTCACATGAGACATTCGCACATCTCCAACAGCTATGAAACTGCATATCATTCCGTAACAACGAAGTGAACACCTTTCTATAAAAGAAACTACTGACTAATTATTTACTTAATTGGCTGGCTGCGTTGGCATACCAACTTTATTCATTACACGCCTTCCAAAATATTATATTATATATATATATATATATATATATATATATTATATCATATATATATATATATATATAATACTATATATATATATATATATATTATATATACAGATATATTATTATATTATATATATATATATATATACTATTTATATATAATATATTATATATATATTATATATATATATATATATTATATATATATATATATATATATAATATCTATTATATATATTATAAGTATATATATAGTATATATATATATATATATATATAT
>JABUQX010093337.1:0-5000 GCA_015478945.1 Trachelipus rathkii | reverse complement strand
CAAACTTGATAAGATAAATGGAAAGCTCTTATTACATATTAGTGAAGATTAGCGAATTTGTTAAAATTTTGAAAGTTTAACAAATGGTATTAACCTGACCTAGTTCTAAAAGAAGTTAGAATATAATAAAACCTTTGGCAAATTTCGAGTGAAAATTTAGTTACCAAAAATATCTTACTTTCGCACGAAAAAAATATTCAAGATTTATGAAAAATGTTAAAAAATAGTAAGTTTGAATATTACAAGAAAGGATTCCCGATAATCGTTTTTTTTTAAAATATTTTTCACACCCATGCATGACGACGAAAACAGCGTTGCCATATCTAACGCTTTCGGTTTAGGTTCGAAAACTCGCTAAGGTTATGACAAGATTTCTTAAGTAGAGCACAGATTTACTGTGTATACTTAAACAAAACTTATCTACCTTAACTTTGGGTCCTAATCCGAAATAGTAACCTAAAAAAAAATCGTAACTTTTTTTTTAATGTGGCAGAGTTTCATTAGAAGTCTATCAAAACATTGATTATCGTTAAAAAATCGATGTTTTTATGCTCTGATTAATTCCACAATTGCTGTTTGTTTTCTTAAGGCGGCTCCACACATGCGGAGTTTGTAAAATCCTTGAATCTTTGAGTTTTGCATTTGTTTTTTTTTTTTTTTAAGGCCATGTTAGTAACATTTACACATATTCGTATATTTGACAAATTCGGTTTTCGAAAAGTTTGGAGTGGGAATGACCAATATTTGTCATCAAATATGCATATTTTTCAGCAATTGTAGTTATGGCTTCACTATAAAGTACTATAGCTGGTTGTTTAAAAAAAGAAAAAGGAAAAAAAAAATAAGCCCTCCTAGTTTCAAATCAAAAGCTTCGTACAGTATAGGCCTATTTGCAATAGGAAGAATTAAATCGTATTTTATTAATTTATTAACCTATTTTAAAAAAAATAATGTTGATTTTGATACAAGCACTACACCTTTTTTATTTATTCAAGAATTTTTTAACCTTATATAATAAGTAAGGTCCGCATATGAACAAATATACTTGAATTGCTCTGCCAAAGTATTGACAAATGTGTGTACGGGAATTGGCTGTGGTTTGCCATATACACAAATCTTTTTCACAAGCGCATGGCAAAGATTTGTGTTTATGTGTTATATGCAACCAAGCAAATGAACCAAAGGCTTTGTCAAAAAAATGACCAATACACACATGGGCTGGTTTGCAAATGGTTCGGGACAAAACTCCGCATGTGCTAGCCTCCTATCTTCATTATTTAGATGGCTCTTTCAAGAAATAGGTAAAAAGTGAGTAAAACTTGGCTAAATATTTTAGTGATTATGAGATTACCAAATTTCAAGCGTCCTAAAATGCAATACCAATTCAGTGATTTTCGATTTATTATAGATCTGTTAGGATGCTAAAATCCGTTGAATTCTTATCCGTGTGGTTTATATAATCGTGACGAATGTCTCTAGCATTGATTACTCATGATAAGAAAACATAAGAAGAAACATAAGAAATTATAGGGACAGTAAGAAGCCACATGGGCCTATCGAGACTGTCCCGATCAACCACTAACCAACATGCTCATGCAAATCCACAAAGCACCCTAGGCTTGTCAATTCTGTAACTAAATCCACCATTTGCTTAGCAAAAAAAAATTATGTATGATACCCAAAATCCAACATTGCCTAATAACTAAGTTATGGTCACACATGGCAGTAGCTATAACATTAATAACTTACTATAACTAAAAACCAGCAAACTTTGGCTTCGTCTAAATATACTATTTGATACCAAACCCATCCATATACCCATTCGCAACCCTTTCTTTAAATGTTGCAATTGATCAACTCAACAGACCTCCTGTGCAAACCATTCCAAAAATTTAACAACCCTATTGCTAAAATATATGCTTTTATATCAAGATGGCCTGCTTTCTTCTTTATTTTTGTTATGCCCCTCGGATCTCCCGTCCATGCTTCTATAAAGAATTTATTTGGTTCCGTATATCAATAGATTTGTAAAAATTTGTAGACTTGTATCATGTCCCTCTGAGAAAATCGCCTTTCACAGAAACAATTCCTAACTTCCTTCAGCCTCTCCTCATCAGCTTCTTACCCTCAAACCCAGAACTCATCCTTGTTGCTCTACGTTGCAATCTCTCTCTACCATATCTAAGTCTTTCTTTAAATAAGGGGCCCGAATTGTGCACATACTCTATGTATTTGGCCTACATAAGTTTATTTTAGTTTACTTATTCCTTCTTGCATCTTGTAAACAACATGCGATTTAATTATGCCCAGCATCTTATTAGGTTTATTCCTTGCTTCCAAACACTTTGATTAGTACTTTTCAAATTACTGCTTATATCACACCTTTTTTTTTTTTGTCCACAGACTCAAGCCAATCCCCTCATTCATATCGTAGTTTAAACTTTTATTTGAGTAACCTAGGCGAAGAACCTTACACTTTTTACTATTTAAAATTATTTTGCACTTATTCTGCCCACCAAGAGTTTATCAAGATCATTTTTTCTTTATACATTCCTTACACTATTCCTAACTGAGTTGGCCACTTTGGTATCATCAGCAAACTTAGAAACCTTGCATTTAAGTCCCTGGTCTAAATCATTTACTATTATGAGGAAACAACGTGGCCCCAGTACTGAAACCCTGTGGGACCACCACTCTTACAATTCCCATGATGACTTATTTGCCATTTAGTATGTTGAACACACTGTTTTCTATTCCACAACCACTTTTTATTCAATCATGTACCACTCCACCTATACCACATTGCAATATCTTCTTCATCAGCCTTATGGGGTGGGAACCTTATCAAAAGCTTTGCTTAAAGTCTTAAATATATAATATCAACTGGATCTCCTCGGTAAATGCAGTCAGTATATTCCATAAATTCTAAAAGTTTGTCTGACATGACCTACCCTTTCTGAAACCGTGCCGGGAGTCATACAATACCTTGTTATCTTCTAAATATTTCTCTTTATGACCTTTTCAGTAACTTTTCCAGAAACCTTTACAACCAGAGATGGTAAGCTAACTGGCCTTATAATTACCCAAATCTTCCTTACTACCTGTCTTATAAATAGGCACAAATATGCTGTTTTCAAGTCATCTGGTACCTCACAAATGTTATAGATACGCTTAAAAATCAAATACAGTTGCCTTTGCAATGCTGTCTACCCTCTTTCAAAATTCTACCATGTATACCATCAGAGCCTGCAGCTTTACTTTGATCAATATGGTCTAGTAAACGTTTAATATCTTTACGTCAAATTCAAATTCTGTAAGTCTCTTTGTTACATGCATACAAGAACTATTATTCTCCAAACTATTATCTAATCTTTCCTCAGCAAACACTGAAGCAAAATACGCATTGAAAATGTTGACCAACTTCTTATCTGACTACTAAATTTTCAAATCATTTTAATTGGACCTATTGTCCCTATTCCTACTTTTAAATTTATAAAAGCTTAAAAGACTTCTTAATGTTCCTTATTACTATCCTTGCTAACACTTAATTTCTGGCCTCTCTCTTGCCTTTCTTTATGACGGTTAGTTGCGTTTCTATTTTTCCTATAATTTCTAAATCTTCCCCATTACTACCCTTGAATATTTTAAAACATCTATGCTTTTCATTTATTTTATCTCTTATCTCTCTATTCCACCAACAGGTTTCTCTTCGCACACCCTATGGGTTTATTTTTAAAACATACTGACTGATATTCATTAAAACTTGCTTAAAATGTCTCCACATGATCGATTAACAGTTTGGTTCTTTTTAAACTCTTTTCCCAGCAGTATATACTAAGATGTCTCGAATTTGGTAAGAATTCGCCATTTCGGAATCTAGGATTTGTCACTATATAGCTTCTGCAATTTTGGGCCCAGATATACATTTCATATTAATCTAATTATACTTAATGATCACTAAGTTCTAAATTTTCTCCTCAACTTAAATTCTTATCAACCATACTTTCAATCGTTATGTTAATATTAAGTGACTAATAGTGCATACGTGTCTTGTGGGTTCATGGCCCATCTGGCTCAAAAAGATACTATATACACATTTATAATACTGAACTACTATGGTCTGATTAGACAAGGAATTCCATTGAATGCCAGGAAAATTAAAATCACCCCTTATGACTATACCTTTTTCTTTACTGTGGCATGCTGTCTCAATTCTTTCACAATCTTCCAGTAATCTAATTCTTTGACTCTGGCCAGGAGGTCTATAAAATGCCCCTATTCTATATGATTTATTAAACAAGGATATCTACCCATACCGATTCAATATCATGATTAGTTTTAAAGTCAGTCATTAAAACAGATTGAATATTGCTTTTAAGTATAAAGCGCCACACCCCCCCCCCATATTACTCCTCTACGCTGGTATAATTAAAGTGAATATCCGTCTATTTCATATTCTGAACGAAGTCTCCATATAATTCTTCTTTAACCCATGCCTCAGTTATGCAAACAATGTCTAGATTCTCATTTTATTGCGTATAAACTATCAGCTCATTTTTCTTTTCTAAGGTATGGAAGCATTTGTGTAAAAGCATCTTGATATTTCGAAATAGCTGGATATTTTTAATATGCTTTCATCTGATTCTGGTTGTGTGCAACCCACTAGTTTATTTTATATCACCCGTAAAATTAGCATTGGTAGTTTCGTATCCTGATTTAGCCCATCACCCTCCAACTTTACCTAGTTTTTATGTTGATATGCAGGTTTAGGTAAATGAAACACTGAAAGTTGCTCCCTTGGGAGCTAGACCTAAAGTACTAATTAAACATTCAAATAAATATTTTTTTTTTAAACTAATGAATACCCACGGGTAAACAAGATATATATGGGAAAAATGTCGAATGAGATCTGTGTTCGTTCATACATTTGTTTAGCCAAGCCGAGCGGCTGGCTTGACTGGCTTGGGTGATGGCTTTCTAAGCCATCAGCCATGCCATTT
>JABUQX010093336.1:0-30000 GCA_015478945.1 Trachelipus rathkii | reverse complement strand
TGATAATGATAATGATAATAATAATAATAATAATAATAATAATAATAATAATAATAATAATAATAATAATAATAATAATAATAATAATAATATGTTTGTGTATGTGATATTAATAATAATATTTTTATTACAGATTTTGTTTGGTTATGTAAAGTAATGTTAGATATTGCTATGTTAAACAGCTGATGGTAAGTTAAAATTTTGTTATGTTAGTATTTATTCTTAGTTCAATATGTTAAGTTATGATATGATAAATTTTTCCTAGGTTTTGTTAAGTATTGCTATGTTATTATTAAATTAACATTGATATGTAATAGATATGATAGAAAAATAGGGCTAAGTTAAGTATTGTTGGAAATGCTAGCTTATTTACCACTGATATGTAGGGAACTTTGTTAATGTTAGTAAATTATTCGTACCTACGGTTTGCTAGATTTCCTTTGATACATTATGTTCTTAGTTCGGGTAATGTTATGTCAGCTTTGTTGACAAGTTAAAACTTTTTAAATGTTGTTATTTATTCCTGATAATGATTAGTTAAATATTTTAAAGTCTCTTCGTAAATATATGTTGAAGTGAAACCATGCTTACATATTTGCTACTTAATTGCTGATAAGTTAACACTTTGTAATCAAAGTTGCATGTGAACTCTTGGTTGCAATTTCCACCTGTCAGTAACATTTGAAGTGTCCACATCTGTTTATTGTTGCCTGTAAATCAAGGTGCGCGTTAATAATAATAATAATAATAATAATAATAATAATAATAATAATAATAATAATAATAATAATAATAATAATAATAATTATAATAATAATAATAATAATAATACTAATAATAAAATTATTATTAATAATAATAATAATAATAATAATAATAATAATAATAATAATAATAATAATTAATTTAAATCATAATAAATAATAATAATAATAAATAATAATAATAATAATAATGATAATGATAATGATAATGATAATGATAATGATAATGATAATAATAATAATAATAATAATAATAATAATAATAATAATAATAATAATAATAATAATAATAATAATAATAATAATAATAATAATAATAATAATAATAATAATAATAATAATAATAATAATAATAATGATAAGATGTTTGTTTAACTGATGTTTGTAATACTTTTTATTACAGACTTTGTTTGGTAATGCAAAGTATTGTTAGTGATTGATATGTTAACAGCGTTTGATAAGTTAAAAACTTTGCTATGTTAGCATCTATTCGTGGTTCGATATGTTAGATAGGTTAGGCTATATAAAATTTTGTTAAGTTTTGAAATATATTACTATGTTAATGTTAAATTAACATTGATATAATATAGATATATAGAAAAGTAGGGTTAGGTTAAGTTTTGCTTGGTAATGCAGGCTTATTTACAGTTGATATGCAGGGAACTTTTTTTTGTGTCAGCAATTTATTCATACGTAAGGTATGGTAGGTTTGTTATTATACATTATATTCTTAGTTCAGGTTATGCTATGTTAGCTTTGATGATAAATTTAAATTTTGTTTATGTTGATAATTAAAGAATAAAAGATTTAGTAAAAACATAAAATGTTTTTAATAAATTTTATGTTATGTTCGTTCAAAGAACTTATTTTTATAATTTGTTAGTAATAACATTTGTATGTGGTGTTGAAAATATTTTTAATACAGATTTTGTTTGGTAATGTAATGTAATGTAATGTAATGTTAGAGATTGCTATGTTGACATTTGTTGATAAGTTAAAAAATATACTATGTTAGCATTTATTTATAGTTCAGTATGATAGATAGAATATGTTTTGATAGATTTTTGTTAAGTTTTGTTAATAAACTATGTTAATGTTAAAGTAACATTGATATGTTATAAATATGATAGAAAAGCAGGGATAGGTTAGGTTTTGTGGGTAATGTTATCTAATTTATCGTTGATAAGCAGGGAACTTTGTTAAATGTTAGCAGGTTATTCATACGTAAGGTAAGTTTTGTAAAATATGAGAAGATGGTTTCGATCTACCAGTCGCCCCAACCAGAGACCATAATACTATTATTGTGACAATTATTCCAGATAATGATGAAGCGAAAAGAGAGTGATGGGTAGAAGTTGTGTTTAAACATGCGAGTTTGTTACAATAAATGATTTCATTATATGACTTTAATTGCTTGGTCAAAAGATCATAAATAGTAGGAACTGGTGAGGTGGATTAGAGTTTGAGTTATTGATTTACTGTTAATTGATATTTTATATTATAAACATAAAAAGTAAAAAATGTTTTGGTAAAAACATAGATATTTTTAATAAATTTTGTTATGTTCATAAAAAGAGCTTGTTTCATGTTATGTTCATACAAAGAACTTATTTTGTTATGTTTATACAAAGAGCTTATTTTTATGTTATGTTTACACAAAATGATACTAAAATATGACGGGGAAAGGGTTTGACGGAATGGAATAAATATTAATTTATATCGATCGTTTCGGTAGATATTTTAAAGAAAATAATAAAAATTTTAGTAAAACCATAAAATATTTAATAAAAATTTTTAAAATAAATAAAATTTTAAAAATAAAAAGTTTTAAAATAAATAAATAAGTTTTTAAAAGTAAAAAAATAAAAAGAAAAGAAAATATAAATTAAGAAAAAAAAAATTTAAATAAAAATTTAAAAAAGAATATGCGATATTTTATACAAAATGTAAGTTCAAATATGACGTAAAAAGCCAGTAAACAGATGGCAGGGAAGGAGGAGGATGAAATGGGGTGTTTGCGCTATTACTTTACTGCTTTAGGGTATGTAAAGTACATATTTTTAATAAAAAAAATTAGTTAAAAACAAAAATGTTTTAAACAAATAAAACAAAAACTGATAAAACTAAAATTAAATAATAATTTTTATGATTGGGTTAGTTTAAGCAAAATATTAAATGCTTGAATAATATTTTAAAATAAATAAAAACTTTAAGCAAGATATAAATGTAAAATAAAACATGAAATAATAAAAACTTAAAACAAAATATAAATGTAAAATAAAATTTCATAAAATAATAAAAACTTATAAAATAAAAAATAACAATAGAAATAAAAATAATAAAAAATTAAAAAAGAAAGATTAAAAGTTAGCGCATAGTTAAAAGATTGTGAACATTTAAATTGTTTTAAATGTGAAAAGAAAAATAAAACATTATAGTATTAAATTATAAAAAAATATTAATGTTTTTAGTTATTCAAAAGAAAAATTTTAAAATGGTTAGATGTTAACCTTCGACGTTTAGAAAAGTAAGGTTGCGTAAGGCTTGGTTAGACAAATTAAGAAAGATAGTTAGAGATGAAAAAGTAAAGTATCTCTATAATTAATATGCTGTGTGTATGTGCGTGTGTTTGCGTGTGTGTGTGAGAGTGTTAGGTTAGTATGTTATGCTAAGTTAGGTTTGGTTAGGGAATGTTAGATAGTGTATTAGGAATGACATAGGTAGAAATGCGCGTGTGTGTGTGTGTGTATGCATGTGCGTGTTAGGGTAATATGTTTAGTTATGCTAGGTTTGGCTAGGATAAGCTAGACAATGTATTAAGAAAGATAGGAGAAAAAGAGATAGTTAGAGAACTATAATGAAAGTGGCCACATTTTTAATAAGCTAATAGGACCCATATATTGTACAGTATATGGTAGCTTGAGCGATCATCTAAGTAATTATTTATTATTAGGGAAATTTCGCATTAAAATTTCATTTTAACTGTAAAACCTCATTTGGGGGTTCGGTCCCGATCTCATGTGGGGCCTATCTGTTTTTATTCCTGTGGAATCATCTTTCATCCTTCCTCCATTTTCCTCTGTTAAGCACTCTGTGCTTTTCTCGTTTCTTCTTCTTTTTTCTTCTGTGAACCCCTCCCGAGGTTCTCCGACTCCCCGTATGAACTTGAAACCATCAGAATTGAGCTCTGTGGGTTCATAAAAATATAAATTGTAAAATGACACCTCTCTTGTTCTATTATATGTTTATTTCAAGATTCGGCTTTGACTCCAGCTACGGCTCAATGCTCCGGCTCATAAACTTTCTCAGTCTCCAATATCTGATTCTTCCTGGAATCTTTCGTCTTCCTTCTCTGTTCAGTATTCCATGCCTCTTTCCTTTTTTCTTAAAATTCTTCTGGGGCCACCTCTCGGGGATACTCAGACTCCCCGTAGGATCTTGAAATATTTAAAATCAGATTCTACGGGTTCGTAAGCGTAGAAAATGACACCTCACTCGTCATACTATATGTTTGTTTCATGATTCAACTCTGGCTCCGGCTCTGACTCCGTCTCCGGCTCAGTGCTCTTGCTCATGAACGCTCTCCGTCTCCGACTCCTTCTTCGACTCCTATTCCTTCTCCAACTTCTGTTATGTTGTTTTCCTCCTAACTATATCCATAGCCAACTTTGAGACACACTCCGGTGGGTGCAGGGCATGAAACCTCTTCTATGACGAAGTGACACCACCAGTGATAGAGTGATAGGGGTATCAAGTTTGAGTGGATATGATAACTATAACTCCCCAAATTGAGGGGGGAAATAAAAAAGAACCTGGGCTTGCCTGCCCGATCAGTACATCGCTACTGGTAGTTGACTTAGTGACCCATTACCCTTTTTCTCTACACTGGGAAGGCTTATACATGCCTCGGACCTTGTATCTTTCAGCGAAACTGTATGAAATGTCTGAGTACATGGAATGTTAAAGGAATAAATGGCGAGGAGAAGAAGAAATATTTGATGGATGTATTAAGAAAAGGTAAGTTTGATTTGCTTTCTGTGACTGAAACCAGAATGAAAGGAAGCGATGAAGACGAGTGGCGTTCTGTAAAATATGTGTGTGTTGGAGTGGAGAGGAATAAGAAAGGGGAAAGGAGTTGCGATTCTGATGAGTGATCTGTGGCACAGAGCTATGGTGGATTTTGTTTGTGCGAGTACAAGAATATTAATGGTTAAATTTAAGGTTGAATAAGGTCAATGTATGTGTGGTTATAGCATATGGTCCATCTGAGGTTGTTGTTAAGGAAAATGGAGCTTTCTGGGATAATCTAAACGATGATTTAGACGGAATGAGTAAGGGCTTCAGGTTGATTTCGTTGGTTGACCTGAATAGGTGGATTTTGAGAGGTGATCGAAAAAGGAATGGTATAACTAAATCCTTGATCAGCTCTAAACCTCGGAAGTCGGTCTTATTCCAAGACCTTAAATTCTAGTGTCTCAGCGACTTAAAACCTTAACCTGACACCCGTCAACCTTGAAAAAATCCAATGTTTGCAGAAATATGTTGCTTGCAACATTTTGCACAATTGGCAAGAGATGGTGAACTTGAACGGGGTATCAAAGCCTCCCCCTTTACACTATACTTATATATATATATATATATATATATACTATATTATATATAATATAATATATATATATAAATATATATTATATTATATATTATACTTAATAATATTGTTTTATATTATATATATATTATATATATATATATATAATATATATATATATTATAATATCATATCATATATATATATATATATATATATATATATAATAATATATTATTATATATATATATTATATATATATATATATATATATTAAGGTCATATAATATCTAATTATATATATTATATATATATTATTATATATATTATATATATTATAATATCTAACATTATATATAATAATTATATTTAAAACATTATATATTGATATAATATATGCTTTAATCACTGATATATTATAATATAGGTATATATATATATATATATATTAATATACTATATTATTTGTAATGATATATAAGTATATATATATTAGTATATTGAGCTGTATTATATCATTCAGGTTATTTTTGACCATTAATAATATTATTGTATGCATCTCGGTAATTTATGGTAATCATCATCCATATTGGATGTTATAATTAGTATTAATCAAGAAACTGTAATATGACTTACCTTTATAATATATATTAATATATCTATATATAGAAAATATTTATTAATAATATATATAAACCTATATAATAGAAATAATATAATATATATATAATACAGCTATATATATACTTAATTGTAAGATAATTATTAATAAGTATACAATTATATATAATTCTCTTAGAATTATACACAAATAATAAATCAATAAATCATAAATAAATTTATATAATAATTTTATTACTCATAATACGGCAATAAGACTTCGTTAATATATAGTAATATAGCGGAATAATAAATTTATCCTATGAAGTGAGAATACGATATATATAATATATTTATTATATAATGTACTGAGTCTATAGTTTATGCGGATATTACTATGATATGATTATATCTGATGCCTTAGTATATAGTTCGTTACTTTATACTTCTATACTCATTATGTCGTGTACTAGAGCTCAGTGAAAATGAGATATAAATATCTGTACGTACTCTAATTTAGTATTTATATCTTTGTTTATTGTTCAGCAATAAGTTTATGAGTAGTGTTGTGAAATTATCATGCAGGCGAACTATTTACTATATTCATTTAATTAATGTATTTATAGCTTAGGGACATTAATTTCTTAATTTAGAAAAAATAAAAAAAGTAATAATAAATGGTTAAAAATAATACAAAAAAAATGATTTTTTAATAAATAAAAAAATTCGTAAAATAAAGAGAGTGACCATTTAATATCTTTGACATTTTTGAATGTTGCCAATCACTACTAAAGCTCAATTACGAATTCTTAGAACTGTGCGGTGATAATAAAATTTGCACAAATGGAATAATTATTAATCTATTATAATTAATTAATATTAAATTTATTAATTATTTAAATTTATTATTTATTATTATTTATTATTTTAATATTATTATTAATTTTATTTATTATTAATTATTAAAGGAATCATTAACTTTAATGGTAGAAACTACTACAAAAACAAAGATATATTTCTACACTAAACTGTTATAAGCAAAGAATTAAAATAAAATTTTATCCAAGAAAGAAATCTAAATTATTATCATTGGAAAATGAATTTATTGAATTTATAGATATGTTGTGGTGTAGTGAAAATAAGTTGCTCTTCCATGTTGCTGTGAGTTAAACGTTCAGTCCTCTTATATCCCTCTCAAACACGTTATTTCCGTTCGGAAAAAAAGCTTTTTAAACTTTTGGTAAGGACCCGTAGAACTTATATATAAGTTGGTTTTTTCAGAGCACGACTGCATCGTTTTCCAGAGCCCATTTGCGACTTCTAGTCACGATAGTTCACAGTCAGCGCCTGATTGTTAAAAATCCTCGATTTTTGGAATAGTATATAACGGGCGGTAATAACTGTGCGCGACGAATACGTTTGTTTACTCATACAAATCTTTTTACCAAACATGGTCGAATGGAGCTTCCCAAAATTTTTTTAATTATTCTGTTTTCTATATATATTAAGGATATTAATATATCTTATCATTTCAAAAAATAGATACTATAAGTATAAGAGTCATTGGCGTAGGCAGGATTTCATTTATTAGGGTTGCCAAGTGGTTGTAGTGAAATATATTATATATATATATAATATATATATAATATATATATAATATATATATATATTATATAGATATATAATAGATATATATATAGTATATTAATATATTATTATATATTTATATAATATATATTAATAGTATAATATATATATATATATATATAATATATTATTAATATATTTTATATATTAATAATATATATATATATTATATATATTTAAGATATATATAATAATTTATCTAAAGTATAAAGTTTTTAATATGTCAAATACATTATAATCTATATCGGTACTGAAATGTAATCTTTTTAAGTTTTTTCACTAATAAAACCATTAAAATACGTTCATATCTACGTTCGTTGGCACAAAAATATAATTTTTTACTATTTCGCCAATATTCTATGAGCTTGGGTGGAAATGTGCCCCTATGCCCCCCTAACCCCCCCTCCTAGTGGATTACGCCCATTGAAAAGGAATTTATTGTTTAACTAAATTTGCCAGCTGAATCCGACAGCTGACGCCTCCTCATCAGGCCAAGTGTGTTAGTTTAAGCTCACTCAATCTTTCCTGTTACATGGATTGTATAGTATTTTATTCATATTATCAGAACAATGCGAACAAGATCACAAAGTCGATTAAGATGCACACGGGCTGCAACTCGGGAGTAAAGGAGATCGGCTTTTCTTTGAACACGCAAAGCTATGAGATAGTATTACCTTTATTATAGGCTTAATTAAAATAGTCATTTTTTTGATCCGGACAGTTATACCAAATTTATACGGCTTGCAAGAACTAAGCTACACAGGTATAATAGATAGACAAGACTGGACAGTACTTCTAGGGGAAGGAGGACTGAAGTCCAGGCTTATTAAACTTCATTTCAAGATTGTTTAGAAGGTTAAAGAAAATCAGATGCAAGTGTAAGTCCAGGAAGCCCGAGATGAAGGCCCGCGTGATGCGCATGCGCTCTGAATTAAGATAAGACGGAGTTTGCTTATTATCTGACAGTGGATTATAAGGACATATATATATATATATATAATATATTTAGTGGCAAAATCGGACTCGGAAACGTTCAATTTATTGAAAAAAAATTTACATTAAAATCCAATAAAAGAAATAACATAATAGGAAATTTTAGTACCCTGGAAACTGCCAGAGTACGCTGCCCGCCGGAACTCAGCTGGAATTCGATTTTTGTAAAGTCGCCTAAATACCTCTTATATAATAATAGAAAGATTTGGGGTATCTATATTTTATTTGAAAAAATATACTTAAAATTAATTATATATACATTTTAGGTATAATCACTTTTAACCTCGTCTTGGGCCTCATGGGATTGAGGCTAATCGAGGGCGACACACTCATGTGTAATAAAAATAATTAACGCAACGCATGACCGTACGGTAATTCATATGCTGACAAATTTTATTGCTTTATGTCTTATTTTTTCCTTTCTCTCCTAAAATCATTTACAGTCATTGAGATTATGTAGTGGGCTACTTTAATGGAGCTTACTTTCACGCTCCACTTTCGGTGAAATTGTGGGCTGCTTTCTTTAAGAGGAAATTTGGTACGCGGAGTTTAGGGTTGTGGACTATATAATTGAGTAATATAGATATTAGTCATGTTTCACATAAAACATTTATAATAAAGATCCACCTTAGCTTAGCACTGTGGCCCTTCCGTGTGGGGACGTTTTGTGATGGTATAGAATTTTAATCACGTCTTACCGTTTAATTGTTTTTTTCTCTGTTGGGTAGATATTTACCGCCGGATACCTTTTGTATTATTAGTGTATAATATTTAGTTGCATGTTATAATTATTGTGTTGCCGAGTACCTCGACACACGGGTTTGCGGTGATGTCCGTGAGTGCGTGGTGCGCTTATTTTTTTGATGTAAGGGATACTAGGTCTATACTATGCTCAGGCTTATGGTGTGGTTGCGTTATATATTCAATGCTGTATATATTATATAGATTATATATAAATTAGCAATCTCATTATCTCTAGGTTGCGATGATGATATATTATTACAATTTTTTTTTATTTAAATTATAATATATAAGATAGTTTATATATATTGTAGTGATATTGTGCTATAGGTTATATGCGTGATGCGATAAAAACGCAATTGCGCATTCGAAAATAACTTATAATGGTTTATATATTATTGTTATATTTGGGACGTCTGGGTGTTGTACTACGAGGTATTATATATGATATATACTCTATATAATATATATATAATAATTATTATAATTCTTATTTTATTGACCCTAACCAATGTGTGAGGCATAGCCACACACATGGCATTACTTACATGACACTACTTATATAGCTTAACTTACTACATAGGCTACTTACAGTGGATGGTACTTGTGTCACGTCCAGTTTCATGGGTGCTTTCATGCAAAGTAGCTGTGATATATACTTATATATATATATTATGCTCTTATTATATTATATGCTATATTATATTATTATATATATAAGTTGGATACTCTATAATATAATATAATAGACATTTTTTTTATTAAGAATTATCATATTATTTATATAGTTAAAAGAATCTGATGATATATCAATATTAATATATATATATTATATATATTATATATTATATATATATATATATATATCTATATATATATATATATATATAGTAGTATAGTAGTTCTGAACTTTAATCTAGTTAAGCTGGCATTTATTATCTTAAGTGTCTACGGCTGCTATATATATATATATATATATATATATATATATATACTCATATAGATAACAAAAATATTCACTATATCGCTATATATATTTAGGACATTTTTTATACTTTAGACTACTCAATAACCACTATAATATATCATATATATATATATATATATATATATATAATATATTTTATTATATATAATAATATATATATATATAATATATATATATATATATATAGTATTATATATATATATATAATATATATTATATATATATATTTATATATATATATATATTATAATATATATATTATGATGTCTAATTTTCATATTTGGAAGGGATTTCTCTTTTTGAATCCTCAGAACTGTGAAATGCAGGATGACGTTGAAATATGACTCCGTAAAGAGAGGTGATTGGATTTGTTAGTAACTAGTCCGAGCATGTTATCGGAAAAATTGAATAATGACAAAAGGAAAAGAGAGTTTAGTTCTTA
This sequence comes from Trachelipus rathkii, assembly GCA_015478945.1. Lineage (NCBI taxonomy): Eukaryota > Metazoa > Arthropoda > Malacostraca > Isopoda > Trachelipodidae > Trachelipus > Trachelipus rathkii. Next base: position 19,237 of record JABUQX010093336.1, on the reverse strand, counting down.
CTCCAAGGCGGAAAATTAGAAATCATGGTTGAGAATGATGACGATGAGGATTGTTTGCAAGTACCTCGCAACTTATGTTACGTATTTACTTGGTTATATCCTATTATAATATATATTATATATAATATATATATATATATATAAATTAATAAATATAATATATATATATATATATATATATATAATATATAAATATATTATATATATATATTATAATAATATATATACCTAAAATTTTAATTTTCTTTATTATGTAGGATAGAAATATTTTCATTTATCATAAAAAAATAGCAGCTCAGCTTTCATTTCTCTCTTGGAGGCAGTAGATCATAAATTGGCGATGTGGTATGAAAATATCGCATGATTCTACACATTTTTTATTTATTGCATAAAGTTTAATTAAAAAAAAAGTTTTATGTTTTTTTCTTTATATATTAAAAAAAATAGTGTTTTTTTTGGGGTTTGCTTTAACATGATGTCATTTCTTTTCATAAAAGGTTTAAAAAAATTTGTTTTCATGAAAATTTGTCTCAGTTCATCCTTTGAGATGCATGCATCAAACTATAATCAAACAATAACTAGGTTTATCCAAAATAAAGGTTTAAATAGGTTAAGTAAGCCGGTGAAAAAATTTGACAACGTCTACCACATGTGATTTTAAAGAGGGACTACTGAGCAGGATTAAAATATAAAAGTTAACTAAAAATATTAAAAATTTTGGCAAGCCATTTCCGGCACGATGTTTGTTGTAAAAAAGATGTTTGTGACACAGTAGTTCTTTCTTGCGCAGCCGCCGTTTATTAATTCTCGAAATCGAGGATTTAAACGGGCGCCTGACCTTGACGTTTACGTGACGTAGAAGAGCGCAAACGGGCTCTGGAAACGTGCATGTATTGTGCCGCCGGCTGCAGTCGGGCTTCTGGAAACAGCTTATGTTTTAAGGTGTAGCTGAAAGTCGAAAAGTTCCGGGTTTCCCCGAACTTTTTACAAGTTCGGAAGGGTCGGGTTTCCGGGGCCGGGAACCAAAAGTTGGGTTCCGGATAATCCCATAAATATACGGTATATTATATATATATATTATATATATATATATATAATATTAAATATATAATATATATATATTATAATATTTATTTATATTATAAAAATAATAGTTCATATATAAATATTATATATAATATATTATTAATTATATATATCATATATATATAATATATATATTAATATTAATATATATATATTATAGTATAATATATAATAATTATATAAAACCTACAATATATATAAACTTATGGCCTCATAAACTCTTTTATTCAAATGGACACTCAAAATAATTAGAGAAAACAAGCACACAACAAAACTGTTCCAGGTACTACACAACTATTTATATATTAATTATAATTCCTATTATTTTTTATGATTTTTAGTATGGAAATATTACTGAGTAGAAACACATTTTTATATACTTACTCCCTAAGTATTTTAACCGTATGGTGATTAAATAACCCCATCTGCTTATGGTCTTATCAATTCTTACCCTCTCTCTTCACGATTGACCTTGTCTTTCACTCTTTAATAGGTTTAGTTATATCGTTTGAGCACCCTTATTTCATGAAATATTAATAACAGTATATTCAGTAATAAATTCACAATACTACGATAAATTTACGAATACAGGGAAACTAGAGATTAAAGCTGCTGCGTATCTAACATCAAACTTTATTAATAGCTATATTGGTGATATTCAGCTCGGACCGTATAATTCATTTGTAGCGATGTAAGTAGTAGTGTAGATATCGTAAGTCATATGTCAGTAGCTTGTAAACATGTTTATGTGTAGTAAGTAGTTATGTACATTGTTTAGTAATTAAAGTAAGTAGTATAGTAGTAGTACTTATAGCGTATATTACGTTATGACTTAAACACTTAATCATTATTACCTATTAAATTATATATATCTTACTCCCTTACTACTACACTACTTTCATCACACCTCTGAAATTTCATACAATAGCCTATCTTTATATTTTCACTAACCGCTCGTAATAACTGAGTCTGTATTATTTAGTTAAACATTCTTAATATAAAATTAATTACATTGATCAAACATACACTAATCTTATATTCGTATCATGTGAATAAACATCGTTACTACCAATCATTTCAGTGAAGGAATGTTTGATAAGAGTTATAAGTTCAAAACATGGAAAAATCACATGGAAAAACACAGGTATAATAAAAAATAAGTTTCATATTATATTAATAACTTATACATAAGTATAGGATTTATATTTTCATTATATATTCTTTATATATATTATTATTAATATTTTATATATATTAATATATATATAATATTATATATATATTATATAATATACATATATATATATATATATATTATTATATATATTTATACTATATATATATATATTATATATATAATATATTATATTATATTATTTATATATATATATAGTATATATATATATATATATATTTTATATACTTTACATATATAGTATTATACATTGCTAATAAAATTTTTATTACATTCTAAATTATATATATATAATATATATATATATTATATATATTTATATATTTATATTATATATATATATAGTAATATATATTATATATATATAATATTTATATATATATATATTATATTTATATATATATATATATATTATATTATATATTATATTATTATATAATATGTATATGTATAATATATATATATATATATATATATATATTATATATAATATATATATTATATATTATATAATAGTTATATATATTAATATATATTATATATATATATACATATATATATAATAATATATATTATATATATATATATATATATTATAATATTATAGATATTATTTAATACACTATGGGCTTTATGAATTACATCGGGTTAGAAGATCTGAAACTGAGCTTAAGTTTCGTATAATCTATTTCTACTAAGCTGATTTCCAACCCGTATATTTATTATACTTATATAGTAGTTATGTACGTTATACTAGCTGACGCATATTCGGGATCTTTAACAGTCCATTGCCGATTCATTCTCTAAGAATAGTAAAACTCTGGTCTAAGATTGCTGTTATGTTCTGTATATACGTGTCGATGTTATTCAGATGTACATGGATTAAATTTCACACATATTTTACTGTACAATTAATTATTAATATACATTACCTTTATGACTAAATTCATATTGTTAAAATAATTTCTTTCGAGTATCTCTCTCGTTCTGACTATCTGTACAAGTATGAGACGTATAAATTCTTCATTTTCATTTATTTACTCAGGCTTTAAATACTTTCGACTATGAGCTGACAAGGAATACCTTTATAACGTCCACTATCAAAAATGTATTATTCGCGGCCATAGGTTTCAATATATTGACGTTACGATGATACCTTTTATATCATAATATTGTTTTTCAGGATTTCTACTGGGTATTTATGTAAGCAGTGAACACGCTTCGATTCTATTAGACCACTCCATGAAGCACACTTATCGTGGTATTTATGACGGAATTTAATTTCATATAACCTAGTTAAGTCATTGTGCACACTTTGCTTTTGCATCGCTGTGGCTATATATACAAAAGTATACACCAATTGGATTTGTACTGAACTGTTCTACAGATAAATCGATATGATGTGTGTGAGCTTATTTCAGAGAGTGGTTATAGATATGTCGGAACTACTACGTGTGCGATGCTCTCTCTTGTTCGGCGATTTAGCTAAGTTACATGTCATAGTGGCGCTCTCATATAAATTTTGTGTAAATATTTGCCTCGCTCTCAAGTGGAATTGTAAATGAACCTCTATTCTGTAGTGTTTTAGTAAAGTTTGTTCTCAACGAGTTATAGAGGATGAGATTTTGACGACCGCTGGTTAAGGCACTGATGTGGTAATCACGGTTTGAATAAAAGATTTAACTATATCCTATTGTGAGAAAACATAATTTATCACTCTGACGCAATAGTATTAATGGGTTCGTGGAATTTATTATAATCCAAGAATATACGAAGATTATTATGGAATAAATAGAGTCTAACCATCCATAATACCGCATAATGTTGGTAAGGTGTCTTAGCAACTCAGAACCCTGTGAGTGATAGATTCAGTAGTAGATGTGTGTGAAAACAATGATCAAAATTTTAATGAATTAAGACATTACAGCAGTAGTGAATAAAGATTATGTATAGTAGTACTATTATTAATAAATATCGCAATGTTCTATTTTATACTATATATAAGCATAAAGTATGAGGTATTAGTTAAATATAGATCTGTGATTAATTAATAGCTCAAAATGTAGTCTCATAGTATGATGTTGTTTTATGTTGCCATAAGGTGTTTATTGTGTATCTTAATTTTATTTTAATTTTGAAAAATAAAATGAAATTAGACAATTGATACTTTGTAAATAAATAGGATGATAATTAATATACTATGGTAATTAATAATGTGATGATAATTGTACCAAAATGTGTTATTTAATTATCTATACTATATTTAATATATATATGTATTATTGATCTTAAATATATCAAAATATTATTATATTTATATTATATATAATTATATACTATGGTGGGGTTTATAGATTATTTATTAAAATATATTAATTTATATACTATATATTATATATATTTGTAAAACTGACTTCTCATCATTTGCTCTAGATATATATATAATTGGACAATTAATTTATATCTAATTTAATTATATTGTTGGTTTTTGCATTTAGTGCTTATATTATAGATATTAATTTTTTCGCTGTGCTTTTGTGTCTTCATCCTCTCTTGAGGACTTCAAAGGAGTTTTTAAAACGCGCGCTCTCCAAATCTTCGCGTATAATATAATTTATATATCGTTGTGCGTCTATAATTTGCTGTTATGACTCTGTTTGCCCTTGAGGTTTAGGATTTGACAAGCCTTAAGGTTTGCAATAAAGTGTTGGTTCATGAATGTTCATTGAGCTGTGTTATTTTTTTTGCAGTTCCTCTTTGAATTCGAGGTCCTTTGCCTTGGAATTTCATTAACTAAGTACTGTTATAGAAATAGTGTGCTCTAATCCTGATTAACTGGATTAGTCTGCTCTTTTACAGGCGTGATCACTTCTCGCTTCTCTCGACTCGTAAATTAGAGTCCACCGTCACCAAATGCTTCCTCTAAATACCACGACATCTACATAAAAACTTTTAGCACCCAACCTACTAAGAAGCACTTCACAGTTAAACATGACATTCAATAACTCGTTATTCATGAATCGTCTTAGTTAACAGATTCCTTCTTTTTTTAGGACTCGCTCTCATATACAACGATACCTGCGCAATAATATTTAACATTGCCATTTATACAATGACATAATGTAAGTCGAGTATTCACTCGTTTTCTTCAAATGTTTCAATTAATTTTATTTTCTTTACTAGCTCTGACAGATATTATATATTATTTATTCTGCTCGGTATAGACTAATTTAAATTATTATAGTAATTCAATAGAGACGTGATTAGTGTGCTTCAATATTACCCACTCGTTTTCACTCACAATACTGTACCATATTCTATAATTTCTATACTGTAAGTTATATTTAGATATTTTTGAGTGAAAAAGTCTACAAGTTGATTAGCTACTAACCATTCTCGTTCTACTAATGACTGTATTATAGGCTGTTACATCTTCCTAGTACCAAATCTATTCGACTGTTTATACTTTACTAAGTATAATACTTCTCAAACTTCTATAAAGACTCGATTTAGGCTCTCAGTTGGTGTTAAAGCTTAGAAATATATGCGATGTATATTCGAGAGATGCAGCAATCGCTACTCTGGTGAATGTGTTCTTAAAGAACATCTAGAATTACTTTTTATATGATAATGTATGAACTCTCACTACTCCTTGGGATCTTGATATAAACCATTTTGGTTAATAATCGTGTTGTTTTATAAGAGACTGTTTTTTTTTATATATTCTGTCTAATGTGTCGTCGGATCAATATATTGATTAAAATAAATAGTAATTGGTCTTAGAGAGACGCCGACCTTTTTCGTAGTGAGCACTCTGCTTCTCTGACATGACCTCACTAGTTACTATCGCTACAAATGTTATACTGGGCCCGGGGACAGGGGTGACCGGAAGTGTGCGCGTCGCGATGTATCTGAGTTGATTGTACTCGCCTCCGAGCATCTATTTCTCTTCTATGCTCTCTTGCATCCGATGTCGGAGATGGATCCTGAGAGACCCGAGGGTCCATGCCTCGATTGCTTTGCTCTTAGCTGTTACTGTGGTTTTTATTTTTCATGAAAAATGGATCAGTGCTCAAACGATAACTTAACCTTATGTTAATATACAGTTTATGTGTGTTTTGAGGCTCAGGGTGAGATAAGAGGGCAATTATGATGGACCCATTTCTACGCTGCGCGTTTTATTACCACTTGGTATCTCTCTAATCTTAGTCTTTATTAGGTACTTAGCAGGTCATAAGTAAAAATATGTGTTTCTACGAGTAATATTTCCCAATACTAGAAGCTTAGAAAATACCGCTGCGCTTCTCAAAAAGAGTATATGTCTAGTTACGTAGAAGAGCTCGGAGTTATAAGGCTAGGTTGGGTCAAACGTTGTTATGTACTAATCTCATCAATGGGTGTCAAATTGTAAATATTAGTTTAGGCGACCTTCCAGGTTTTAGTGTGGTAAGGCTCTTATAACGACGTGTGATTATAGGTGGGACTGGTCGTTCCCCCCCCCCCTCTGGGTCCTTCCGTGTAGCTCCGAGCCCTTAAATGGGGAATTTTTTTTTAAAATATTTCCGACGAATAAATAAAAAATAAAAAAAATAATAAATTATTAATATAATTTAATAACTTTTAAAATATTTTTCATTATTATATATTTATTTTGCTGATTTCTCAAAATTATAATATATTTTGTATATTTTTATTAACTGTATAGTTATATTCATTATTTAGTTTATATTGAATACGTTACATTAGCAGACAGCTTTTTAAGTATTCAATCTTTCATTTATAATCACTAACTTATTTAATATAATATTATATATATTTATTATATATATATATATTATATATATAATATTTATAATTATATATATAATTAATAATATATATAATTTAAATAAAAAAATGTGTTTTAATATTATAATTTATATATATATATTTAAATTTATTATTATTATATATATATAATATATTTAATAATATATATGATATTATCATATAATTAGTATTATAATATTATTTTAATATTATATATATTATATTATATTATATAGTTTATATATATAATATATATATAGAATATATATAGTATATATATATATATTATATTATATATTAATTATATTTATATAGATTATATATATATATATATATTATTAATAAAAATATGTATATTATATAATTGCAATTAATATATTTTCCTCACAAAGAGAGATTATTTTAGATCTTATTAATTATAAAAGTATACTATTATATATATATAGTGGCGAGATTAAAGTAATATATTATACTACCTTCTTATATTCCGGATGAGTTATATTGATTTAAATACCCATATACCGTCATTTACTACTACGTTATTTATATAGTGACAAATATATTTGTAGAGACTATTTATAAGCTATCATGGGGCTTTTTACTACTGATATTACTGTGTCTCATATCGCTACTAAACTCTCTCGTAAGTGCATTATTTTAGTATTGCTACTTTTTAACAACACACTCTCTCATATATACTATATAATTGAGTTTAATATATATAGTGGTTATATTTTATTCATTATCTACGGATAGATAATATAGGACAGCTCACTTTTCAGTGAAAGCACCATGAAAGTGGACGTGAAAGTAGCTCATGTAGTAGCTCATGTAAGTAAGTAGCTCATATAAGGAGCTCATGTAAGTAAGTAGCACGTGTGTGCCTATGCCTCACAACATTGGTTAGTATTATATATATTAATATAGTATATATATATTATAGATTTTACCTTCCCACTTATGTCCTTTATTTTAATTATTTCAACATTAATATAAATATTTTTAAATTTGCAATATATATTTTATAAATAATTAATCAACCATTGCTATTAAAACGAGGGATAGGACAGGCTGGAAACCTTTTTGGTGATGTTCATAATACCCTTGTAAGTGAGGAACCTCGATTTTTTGCTTTTAAACTCTGTTTTCACTTTTTGTATAAATTATTTTACATTTTATATGTGGTTTAGTATTTAGTGTGATGGTTAGGATATATATTGTGTGTCCTATAATAGCCACTGCTTCTCTCTCAGTTCCGAGTTCCGTTTTTTATCTTATGAATCTCTCAGCTCGGAGGGATTGCGTGCATACTTCTGCTTCTCTCTCTCTGATCTTCTGTGTCTTCTTCATTCTTCTTTTCTTATCTTATCTCTCCTCGTCTCCTCCGTTTATTCTATTGTTTCTTCTCCTCTCCCGTGTGTTATAAGATATGGCGCGGTACTGTTAATTGTATCGATGTTTACACTTCCCTAACTAATATGTTTCTTTATTTTAATAACTAGTAATATTTTATAATATATTAATATATACTATATATTAATGATTATATATTAATATTATTTATATATTATATTATATATATATATATATATATATTAATATATATTATATATATAACTATAATATAATATATATATTTATATTATTTTATCATATATTTGTATATTTATACTTATTATATATATTAAATATAATAATAATATATAATTTATATTATTATATATATATATTATTTATATATTGTTAATTTTTTAATAAATATGATATAAAGAGATTATTTATTTTATTATATATATAATATATATAATCTTTTAAAATATATCATTATATTAGATTATTATTAGATTATTGTGTTGATTATTATTAATTTTATTATTCATTATTTGATATATTATTATCTGAAATTATTTTCAGTATATTACTCTAAAATTAACAAGAAACTGAAAATTTAGAGTATGAAGAATGGGTTTCTATAAAACTAAATTTTATTCTCAATCTATCACTGGCCAATATTTTCTTTCATTTCCACTGAGACTTACCGCATTGAGATATTTTCGCACAGAGCATCGTATTCTCAGTCCCAACAGTGCATCAGTTCGTTTCTGTAATCCGCCGAATTTTTTTTTTTATCTATAATTCTCGGAATAGATCTTTGTTGGCCAGTTGTGTGAAATTTTAAATGTAATTTATGTTTTTGGTAAGTCCAATTATAAAGGCTCCTTTACTTTGTCTATAGAGTAGTGTAATTATTGTTAGTTGACTGGAGTGGAGTGTGAGAAGGGGAGTTACAGTGCGTGTTCTGATTTTATTCTGTGTAACTCATCAAAGTACTGAGCAGAAAATTACCATCACTGAGAGAACATATTTATTGTCCAAACCAACAAATATCATATCACACGTTATCCTTTCATGAGAGTTTAGTTGATTATTGTAAGTGCAAATACATAAAATGTTAAATATTATTATTTATTTAATAAATTTGAATATAACAATATTATATTATTAGTATATATAAATAAGAAATCTATAAATAAGGATGTATATAATAGAATTAAAACAATTCATTAGGTATTTCATAGTGCCTAAAATTAATTATTTTGATAACTAGTATATCATATTTATATGTGATATGTAACGTAATCTTTCATCTATAATCTATATATAATTATACTCATAATAAAAGAGTTGTTAGTTCTATAGTGTGAAAATAATATATTTAAGTTTGTTATTATGATTATCATTATTATATTATATTATTATTATTATTATATTATTTATTTATATTATTATTATTAATTATTATTATATTATTTATTATATTATTTTATTATTATTGATTTTATTAATTATTGTTATTATTATTATTATATTATTTATTTTATTATTTTTAATTATCCGCTTAAGTTGAGCTCGATCCAAAAGACTTCAAAATCAATTCCAATCTCATTTCGGAGTAAGACAGAGAAGTCGAAAGTTTAGCGGTGTCAACGAATATAGCCGGTAAATATTAGTGACATGACAGTCATAACGCGCATGCTGAAGTTCATTGCTTGAAGTATCTAAGAAAGGCTTTTTTCAGTACATATATATTTGACTATTTCATTAAAATTGCCAAGAAATGTGCCGAAAAGAATGTAGTCGTTAGAACTTCTGACCATTCATAGTAAATTATTAACTCTATACAATTATTAGATTTTTATCATAATAAGAACTCCATAACTTTTCGTAGTATACTCATGATATTTTTCTCTCCTTAGTGTCTCAGAGAAGAGTAATTACTTGTAACTTGCGAACATTTATCGATATTTTGACTCTGTATTGCAAAAATACAATTTCTACAAAGACATTTACTACATTTAAACCTTTCTCATATTTTTATCTAACATTATCTCAAGAGATCGGCTTCTAATCAGTAGCTTATCATATCTGTCTCATCTTCCATTGAATTCAATGGGTTCTCTTCTTTCCTATCTTTGTGTTTCTATAGTAATCCCTCCCTATCTGTCTATGTCAAATAATCCCATTCCTATAACTTGGAGTACTAAATTTTTAATGATATAATAAGATGGAGGAACATGCATAGTTTTAGTTTGGATATAATGATAGCTATTTTTCAGATAGGGGAAATGAAATTATTGTGTAAAGTGGCATAATTTGTAAAATATATTTTTTTCTATTATTTTTCATATTTAACATGCTTAAACACATTTGATTGGAATGATTGTATTCTTTTATCAATATAGTTAAAAACATTTAATATAATAATTTTTATTTTATAGGGGAAAACAGCATATTTCAAGTGCACTGTTTTTTCCATATATACCACCTAATCATGTTTTAACAAAAATTATTTAATAATTAAATTGTTTTGTAATATAGCCTGAATTATTTCACTGAAAATATTTTGAATAACTTATATCTAATAATGTATCTCTAAGGTGTGGTACTTTTCAGGTAATATTAATATAATTTCATTCAATATAATTTCTTCCTAATGGATATTTATTAGAATATCTTTATTTTTATTATATTATTATTATTATTTTATTATTTATTATGTTAATTATTATTATTATATATTTTATATTATTATTATTTAATTATTGAATTATGTATTATATATTATTAATTTAATTATATATAATATATAATTATTATTAATTATTAATTGATATTAATGATTAATTATTTATTATTGTTATTAATATTTATTTTATTTAATTATTTTTATTATTATTATTATATTATTATTATATAATTATTAATATTATAATTTATATTTTATAATTATATTATTATTATATTTTATTATATTTATATTATTATCACGCGATAGATCAATCTATCAACATCTTATTATTATTTATTACGCAGCGAGGCCCTATGTAAATGACTACAATCAAATCTTATATATATTAATATCTTATTCTACTGAGGCTTTAGCACAGTGAGTACGTACAGTGAAGTTATATATACTTATAACTCTAGTCAGGTAGAGTGATACGTAATCTCTCTCCTGTGGCGGAGAGGCCTTTCATAGTTTTCTGATGTTCGAGATATCATGTATAATTATTTTAGTATATTATAAGTTATTTTCTATTATATATTATATATTTCTTGGTTTCTCAAGTGCAGGGATTGTTGCTCGTGAATGGGTTACACTCGAGCTTGCGATATACGTCACAGCGTGTGACTGTCCCTCGTTTAACGGTGAGTATCTCTCTGAACGGCAGGCTAGGGTGACTTCGCGGTTGTCTCTTTCTCGACGCAGGACGAGTTTCCAACCTGTGAGACTCAATACGGGCGCATTAATCTTATTTTTGTCCCCCCAAGTGAGCACATCTCGGTGGAATGCGCTATTATTATTAGGGTTTAATTCCGGAAATAGGTTATCTTAATCCACTTCCTAAGTGTTACTTTATTACTACCTCCTACGATGCTAGACTTTAATGTTTGAGCTGGTTAGGGTGTCGAATAAGAATTTTTCCAGTCTTGGATTTTTTCTGAATTATAAATTTTTATTAATCAATGAGGTAGAAAATGTGGGTCGGGGTGTGTCGTATAAAGTTTATTTCCAAACAGAAAAATTTTTTAGCACTATTCAATTGTTGTGAGCAAAATTCTCATGTCAGTTCTAGCAACCGAAAAATATAGTAAGAGCTTAGGTATGCTCGTGTGTGTGTGTGTGTGAATACTGTATGCTTTTATTTTATACAAGCTTTAGAGTGTGTGCGCAATTTAGCGCATAACCATACATGGAATTATAGCTTCCTAAGGGTGATTTAGTGAGGGTAAAAACGGTATTATAACTGATACATATATTTGCTTACACAACAAAAGATAGCCTCCTCTCAGAGAGAAAACGTGAACCCGAAATGAATAGATTCCGCTCACAAACACGAAAGGACGCTGGAAGGTACCAAGTGAGCTGGCGTACAGACTCCGCCTCGCCCTATTCCTTGGATTTGTTGTTATGATGTGTTTCATTACTTTGGTTAGGTATTTTATTTTCAGTTATATTTATCTAATATCAGTAGGTAGTGACATTTTTTTTGATAGCCATGTAAGTTTATAAGATATGATCATATCAGTGTGCATTTATACTTCTCATATATATTTCTAGACTTTTATTTGTATATAATAGGTGGTAATTATAGTGACATTCTTAATTGGAAAACACAAAGTGTTGTATACTAGATATATTATATTATATATATATAATATATTATAGTATATATATTATATAATTATATGTTATAGTTATATTTATAAGAAATATATATAGTGATATAGCTATGGTATATTATATATATATATAATATAGTATATAAAAGGTATTAATATACACCTATGTTTTTATAATGTATAGTAGTGAATAGTATCTTATCTTTTTATTTTATATAGGTGTATATATCTCAAAGATATATCTCAGTTATATATATATTATTAGGTTGAGCTGATTCACAAAGGCTAATTTTTTAAATAAACTGAAGATCCACACTTTCTACTCTCTTTTTTTTCTACTCTATCTCTCTCTCTCTCTCTCTCTGGGGTCCTTCCAGTAAGGCGTCTTACGGTATAGCCTGACTAGGTTGGGCTACACTTCCTAGGGTCTTGTCTATTCGTTGATTGCTATAGGTTTCCGTACGATCCCATTCCGCCATCGCTCATTCTAGTGTGCAGGATCTGGTTACTTCCATTGTGATGAAGTCACTATCCCACAAATGTCGTTCCTCCATCTCTATATCGTTGTGGTATGTCGCTCTTTCGGACTATCTCTCGCTCGGTCTCCACCTCCTACCTCTGACGGCAACTCTCTTTCATGCATCCTCTCCAGTGTGTCCTCTCATATTCGTCATTTAGATAGCTGTTTCACCACTTTTTTCTTGGTATGTCTATTTATCTACTGTCCTCTCGTGCACATTGTCTCACTCTGTGTTCTCTCGCTCTGCATTCGTCACATGGTTAGTTTTTTTCTTTTTTCTTAATCACCGTGACTCTACAACATTCGGATGCTCCCCGCTGATCTTGATGTCACTATCTCCTAGTTCTCTCCTGTTCATGCTCCATGTCTCTGCCCTCAACCTAGTTCGAGTGTGTCAATGCCATTACCTGATAGAGTTCAAACTATTAATGTTCATATATTTATCGGGATGTGCAATTTTGAATAATACTGCTTTCTACCTCTTACAGTTTTCCATGCCCTCTCGCTAAAAGTAACTATCTGTTATATTCTCCTCTTGCACACCCGCTCTTTTTCTATATTCAAAAAATAGTGCCTACCTTAAGGTATTTATTTATCTTTGGTCTATTCATTATTGTAATCTCTTTCTTACCGGTTCTACCCCACTATCAACTGCTTCTCATCCTCCTCCCTATAATATCATATACTGATAGTATCTTATTTATTTCTGTATATAATAATCTCGACGTGTGCATATTTTTAATAGCCAGACTATCTATATTCGATATTAATAGTACCTCTCTCTCTCTCATTTACTTATGAATGTATTTAACTATGTATCCATCTAACCTAGATGTTGAGTTTCTCTCGCTCTTTCATTTTCTCCTAATCGTCCATTCCTACTATAACTTAGCTTGCCTCTAGCTCCGATTAATTCTCATTTTTGTCTTTTCTCTCTGTCATCGTTTCTTATATGTTACTACATCATTCGTTTCTCCCTCCTCCTTCTCTTTCCCTCCTCTTCTCGTATATAGCTACGCTTCCATCATTTCATTGAGGCCTACATTTCTCTTCAAGAGTCACTCTATGTGTATCCTATTGTTGTTTTTTGCTTCGGTGTCAATGATAATTTAGAATTACCAATGTTCACTAATTTGTGGATTATACTATTGATATTTACATATCTACTACTTATAATAAAATATTTTTATACTAACATCTATACTCACCCCCTTCCTAAATATTTAATATTAAGCTAAGTTTATGTGTAATTTATACAATTTTTACCAGAATCCTTAACCTTTTATATATTATTTTTATATATATAAATATATAGTATTAAATAATTATATTATATATATTATATATATATTATATATTTATATATATATATTATTTTAATATATTCATATATATATATATTTATTTTTATTAATACAAGTACAGTTACCTAATGAATTTTCATATATATTATAAAATCTTTAACTAATTAATGTGACTGTATATGAAGTTGCTGACAATATGTTTACTATTTTATATATATATTTTACAACAATTATTAAATAGTTGGAATTTTTTGGATTAGCTTGATATTCTTTTGTTTCCTTATAGATAAGTTCTATAAAGAGTATTCATCATACTAAATACTCTCATTATCTATCCAATTAATTTTTGTTTTTTTAGCCTCATAATAGGCTAAGCTACCTATTTTTTATCATTACTCTCATAGTGATGCCAAGTAAAGAATATATTTACTTAACAGCAAATATATATGATTAATCCAAATAAAATATTTATATAGTATAAGGTTCTGCTTGTTCTGAAATTTATACGTTAAAGAGTTGTAAGTTCATCATGATCGTGGGCAACTGCTGGAGGAATGTATCGATTAGGTTGTCCACATTCACTAAGTATTACTGCTCCAGGTTTCTTTTCTTCAATTATTTGCACTAGTTAAGTGCGAATATCTCATATACTATAATTTGGTATATTATTTATCACACTAACTAATACTAATACTCTTAGGCTCAGGGTTACTTATATATATGAAAAAATCCCATGGGTTACTTAACTGAAAATCCCATAGGGTGTACTAATAACCGTGTATCCTTTAATAACTGATAAATCCCATTAGGGTAGCTACTAATCTGATAAATATATGTACTAATATAATCTATTTTATAATTAGTATTATATTATAAAAGGGATATATATAATGAAAATTTTATTATTTTATTATATTTACTTGATTAATAATTTGTTATTTTTTAATATTTACTTTTTTATCTTTTCCTTTATTTTGCTGCGCTTGGTAGCGTGTCTAAAATTTGGTACTATATAATATTAATATACAAAATTATATAAATTGACACCTTTTTTATATTTGAGTGAGGTGATTAGTTAAGATTTTAGTTAGTTATTGATATATATTTATTATTGTATATTTCTAATAATTAGAAAAATGTTCTCATGGCAACTATTATTTTGATATAATAATTTTTGAGTGATATATTAACTCTCTCTGTTCTATCATATTAAATTACTGTGTGAATAATTTTTATACATAATAATATTTTAAAAATAAAATTTCATTGGATTTTAAATTATTATTAGTAATATTTAAAGTGTGTATCTGTGATTTATACTATGATTATTTGCTTATAGAAGTATTTCTCTCAAAATCCTTATTATCTGTCAGGCTGGCCTCATTTGTTGACTTCATGGTTTCATGCTTTATTCTCTCCAAGCTTCAGTGAAACATTATTTTACCCACAAATTCGATATATTTCAAAATATAGCTATTACTAATTTATAAATAACTCAAATATAACTGTGAGCGAAGGCACTGGTGGGGGTGCTATAGTACTATAAAATACAATATACTTTATAGATATATAAGTTGTAATTAGAATGATAAAGAGCATAATATTGTATTGATACCATAATTTAGTTCTTACAATTTATATGTAATAGCTGTGTTAACTTTATGAAATTTTCTGTGTAACTATACAGATTATTTACAATACCTATACATCTAATGTAATATATATTATTAGTATATACTATACGTGTAGCCATATATATATAATATTATATGATATATTATTAATCATCATTTATATATATATATCAGTTTAGACATTTGTAGTGTATCTAATATATGTATGTATATATCGTCTATCTAATGATAGTAATATTTTACATAAATATATAATATACGTATATAATTATGTAATATATATACATAAAATATAGTCTTATTTATTATGGGTTTTTTATAGGATATGCGTATGTAATATTCATTTGTAGTTCTTTTCCGAATTAGGGATAAATTATATTTTACTAAAGATTATTAAGACTTTTTTTATGCAAATATTAGAAGATATCTCATAAATTATATATTTTATTTGATTTTTTATTATGTTACTGTTATTATTAATATTTATATATTATATTTATATATATATATATTATATTAATTATATATATATAAATCTATATATATATAATATATATATATATTATATATATATATTATATATAATATATATTAATAATATATATATACTTATAATATATATATATATATTATATATTTATATATATATTAATATTATTATATATATTTATATAGTATATATTATTATATATATACTATTAATAACCATATGACACTTGATAAGTTGCAATGGTTTTTGAAATTTGAAAATATTATTTTCTCAAAAAACAAAATTAGCATTTATTATTGACAGTAGCTTTACTTATGCGTAAGAATATATAAATTAGATGATAAAGAGTAATTCTTGAACGCAGCTATTTAGATGATCAACCTAAAAGTACGAAAATGCTTTAAAAATTGGAGAAAGAAAAAGAAGTATAAAAAAATTTTATGACGGGAAAGTTAGAGTGAGAGGTAGCCAGTAGGATGTAAACACTAGAAACATTGCAAAAGACGGTCGTAAGACACAGTGAAGAAGTCACCGTTTTCAGATCAGATTTTATTCGGGGGAAGAGAGAATTATACGATGTGAGAAGAAAGAGATCGAGTTGTTGGATCGCGTGCACATTGTGATGGACACTGAGGAGCAAGATGGAGGCGGCGGAGATGGAAGTGTTACGAACTATTAAAGGAGTGACACTAAGAGATAGAATGAGGAGTGAGCAGGTGAGAAGGGAACTGGGGGTGATGTCGGCTCAAGAATGTGTGGAAAGAAATCAGTCGAGAGTGTTTGGGCACATGAAAAAGATGGTGGATGGGAAGAGATTAAAAGAGGTGTTGAAGAGGAGACCGGAAGTAAGATGACCTTAGGGAAGACCGAGGAGGAGATGGATGGAGGAGGTGAAAGAAAAGAAGAGGGAGGCGCAGAAGGAGATCATTGGTACGTTTGGGATGCATTAGGCAGAGGTAAAATCAGAGAAAAAATCTTTAATCGCTGGCGCAGCAAAATGTGTATGGTGATAGATGTGTGTGGTGTGTGTAGTGATAGGAGAGAGAGACGGAGAGAGAGCATGAATGTTGAAAACTCTGCTTACGACTTTAAGTCTGACTGGAAAGATGTCTGTGGACTCAGATTGATGTGTGTGTGACAGGAAGAGGGGAGATGTTTTTAGGGTATATGCTTAATGCTAATTGAGAGAGATAGAGTGATAGAGAGAGAGAGAGTATAGATATATAGATATAGTATATATATTAAGTGAATATATATATTATATTTTATATCAGAACTTTTAATATATAGTATAGTATAGAGATAGATAGTGAGAGAGTGATAAGATGATCATTATATATATATGATATATATATATTACGAGAGAGATGAGAATAGAGAGGTATAATAGTATAGTGATAGGTAGATATTAGAAGATGATAGAGAGGAGAGAGAGAATGAGATGTATATATGATGGATGATAGAGAGAGAGAGTAGATAGATTGATGATGAATGTGTGGCCGGAGAGAGATGATGCCCTTCTTGTTAAAGATGTAAGTTTTATATTTAGTATTTTGTTTATATTGATTCGTATTCGATGATACTAATTTGTATGGCACGACTGATAGACCTCGAGGGAGGCCCTAGAAGCTATAGCTTTTTTAGGAGGATTGAATAGAGAGGTAGAGATGCGGAGCGTCCGACTGAGAATCGAGATGTATTATAGAGAGTAGAAGAGAGAATATAGTTATAGAGGAGATGAGATGAGATAGATATATAGAGTGACGTAGTGAAGAGATAATAGATATAGAGTAGATACTAGAGAGAATAATAGAATATATATATGACGAGAGTATGAGAGATGATGCTATAATTTTTAAAAACCCTACACTCGTGACATGAATTTTGGTTTTGTGCGTTTAATCTTGAAAAGAGTTTTGGGTTAAGGATTTTGTATATTTAGATGGGTTTTGACTAGTGATAAATGTAGATTAGAGCAGTAGTTAATGGTTAGTATAAGTTGCGGCGAGTCGCAGTGTGAAATGACATGTTAATTATGTATTGTGAGACAATTTGGAACAAGTTTATTATAATTGCTCTATATTTATATATATTATTTTAGAAATATTTAATTGTATTAGTAATGTGAATACTATATAGGGTATTGGTGAATGCAGAGGTGATGTAACAAGAAAAAGTGTTAGATAATAAATTTGAAGGAAGGTATCTGGTATTAGGTATGCTCAATTAATATCCTTGTGCGGTATGTAAATGTGAGATTAAAGTCTATTGAGTGTTGCTAGTGAGTGTATTTGCCATGAAGGGTGATAATGTTGGTTGTGACCTGGTATATTATATATATATATATATTATTAATATATTATATATTATATATTATATTATTATATATATATATATATTTATATTATATTAATATTATATATATATATATATTAATTATATATATATATATATATATTTAATAATATATATATATTATATATATCAGTGTATGTGAGCGTAATCTCTCTCTCA
>JABUQX010093335.1:2500-13448 GCA_015478945.1 Trachelipus rathkii | reverse complement strand
TATAATATATTATATTACTATATATATTATATATATATATACATATATAAATATATATATATATACATATATAATTAAATATATTAAATACTATATATATATAAATTTATATATATATATAATATAAATACTATATAAATAATTATATGATATATATATATAATAAAACATATATATAATTATAAATTATTATAATTAATATATTAACAATTCACACATGAGCGAAAGAATGGGTCCATGAAAATGCAAGTTTTATATAATATAAACAAAAAAGAATAATAAGAACGAAACTTCTAGATCTATATTTTATATTTAAAATGTTTTCTGAGTAAAATAAGTAATAGAGAAAATTAAATAAATATACGGTATATATTATATTATTTTATATTATTATTATAATAGTATTATCTATAATTATTATATTATAATTATATATTATTAATATATTATTTTTATATTATTATTATTAATTATATATATTTATTATTATTATTATTATTATTTTATATATTATATTATAATTATTTATTTATATTATTATATTATATTATTATTAATATTATTATTATTTATTATTATTTTATATATATTATATATTATTATATTTATTATTATTATTATATTATTCATTATTATTATTTATTATTATTATTATTATTTATTATTATTAATATATTATTATCCATTATTAATGTTATTATTATTTTTATTATATATTATATATTTATTTATTATTATTATTATTATATTATTTATTATATTTTACGTTAAATTTAGTTATATTATCTCCTAGTACCCTTTCTTATATATAATTCTTTTATAATCTATTATTACAGCATAACGTATATATTTTGGGTCGGGGAAATGAAAGTAATTTGATTTGATTTGCATATATAATTATTATTTATTATTATTTTATTAATTATTTTTTATTATATTTATATTATTATTATTATATATTATTATTAATTTGATTATTATATATATTATTAATATTATTTTATTAATCACATTTATTATTATTATTTCTGATTGACAATTTAATAAGTGATATAAAGGGAAAAATGGGATTTTAGAAAATCCATTGCATTACCAATGAAACCTGAATTTGTGGGAACCTATCAGCGGCTATGATAAAACGGTAATATTGCTGTCATCAAATTGAAGCCCGTGGCCTCCATGAGCTTGTGTACGCAACAATACGGTCACTAACTTGCCTGGACAGATGCAGAAACAATCTTTTCTCCAGTGTCTGGAGCAATTCGATTTCGTTTTGGAGTATATTTGTCCCCCACTACTAAACAGCCTTTGATTATTTCTTTGGTGGGGTCGTGAATGTCACTTGTCATTCAGGGGATAAGCCATCCTCCATCGACGCTTTAGAAGTCCAACATTGTCGCGTTATAAATGAGACAGTACCATCGCTAATATTGCTATTTTTGGAGGGACCATTTAAACCGGTGGGGTCGCGGCCAACATCTTAAAATGAAAACTTTAAAAAAGTTCAATGCCACACATTGTTCTTTCGACTCATAAAAAGCTCAATGCTCTGATTATTATTCCATTAATATCGAAATTCATGCATAATTGCACAATATATAATATATATATATATATATAAATATAAAATTAATATAATATGATATATTTATTATATAATATATATCATAATAATATATAAACTATGATATATATATATATATATATATTAATATAATATAATATATATAGTATAATATATAATATTATATATTAATGTATTAGAATATTTTATTTTATTTAATTCTGAAGATGAAATATAATTTGAATTGTTTAATATTCTCAATCCAAATTTTTAGTTTATTTATATGTAAATTAAATTTTTTTATTTAATTTATAAATATATATATAATAATATATATTATAATTGTATATTATTATTATATATATATTATATAATATATATATATATATATATATATATATACTATATTATATATTATATATATTATATATTATATATAATATATAAATTCATTCCTAAATGGAATTTTAGAAACGTATTTAAATTTCATTCATATATCTGGTTGTTAACTTTCCATTGGGTTTATGAATGGTGATTCAGAATGGGAATCGGATTTCATACTTAACATCTTTCCAATTTTTTTTTATTACTTTCAAATATTGTAAAAATTTCCATATTATTTTGCCTTATTTTATTTTATTTTTTTTACTTTTTTTTGAATTTTATTTCTGTCTTCTCTTTGCCATTTTGAAATAATCTTTCAGCATTTAATGGAAGTGGTCATAAATTCTATTCCGTTAGTTCCATGTTATTGGGGGGTATGAAATGATATTTTATGCAAAGAAGAAAACCTATCTAATTTGATTTGTTTTCTCAGCATTAATTATATTATATATATATAATATATATATATATACTATATTATAGTATATATAATATTATATATGAAAGTGAATGATAGGATATAATATATAATATATATTATTAATATAATATATATATATATATATATATATATCGATATGTATATTATAATATTATATGATATAATATATATATAATTATATATTATACTATACATATATAGATTATAATATATATAATATTATATATATATATAATATATATATATATTAGACAAATAGCGCATCGAGCAAAAGCTGTTTCCGAAGGAATTTGGCCCACCCAGGCGTTTTCATTCGTTTGGTCATTCAGTCTCCATTTGGGCTCTTCCCTGCATGCGTATTCTGTAATCCGCAGCATGCGAATTATCACGAAATAAACCAATAATAAATTTCTCTTATTATCTGATCCCATGAAAATTTTACGCAGAAAGATGAGGGAGTTCCAGTGCGCATACCAGACCAGCTCCATCGTTAAGCGCTCTATGTATATTCTCCAACCAATTCAACCTTCACAAACAAGAAATGCGGTGTATTTAAAAGAAGAGGTTTATATTAACTTTGTTAAAATCCGTGGCCAGAACCAAAGAAATCTACCATCCAAATTCAATTTCTTTCCGGAATGATGGGTCAAGGGTATATATAAAATTAAAAACAACAAATACAAACCTGACTTACAACTGCAAGCATAAAAAACCAGAGAACTTATAAATCTGCCACATTGAAAAATTTTAAGTATAAATTTTATAATATATTATATCAGACGAGTTTTTCAAGTGAAAACAAAATTGATAAATCAATAAATATTTTTATTAAATTTCATTGAATCCTAAAAACACACAGCATACTTGTTCAAAATAATAAAATGTAGTAATGTTCTTCAAATCAGATGGGTTGACATTTCTTCTGAATTTTTATCTCCTTCTCTTTCTTCACATTTTTTTTCCGGTGTTTCTCTCTTCCTTCTAATATTTAATGTCGACCTTCCCGTCAATCTCCATTATCGTTATATATATATAATATTATATAATGATATATATATATAGTAATATATATATAAATATAAATAATATATATATATATAATATATATATTATAATTATAATAATACAGGTCTGCAAGAAATATTTTGAAAGCTGTTTTGGTTATATAGCGTCATTTAGACAAAGCTTCAGGCGGAGCGGTGGTTCTGGCCATGCATTAGGGCAACCTGCTGTTCAATCTTACTCCCGAACCCGTTGGTTTTAAGTTTTTTCTTGGAATCATAAATACGCCTCGATCATAATTGGCATTTCTTAGTTGTAACAGCATATATTAACATTAGATATTCATATATAATATATATATATATATATATATATTAATATATATAATATATAGATATATATATAATATATCATATATAATTATTATATATATATATATTATTAATATATTAGATTAAATATATAATATAATATATAATATATAATATATATATATTTATATAATTATAATTAATAAATATATTTATAAATATAATTAATATATAATAATAATAATTTATATGATATTATATAATATAAATTATAATATATATATTATAATATTATATATATATTATAATATAGATAGTGGATTAAATATTATATATATATATCATGTATATAATATATATATATATTATATATATAATATGATGATAATATATATATATGATAATATATATTATATATATATATATATATATATATATATATATATAATATATAATAACATATTTATTATATAGTATAATAATTAAAATATAGTAATATATAGAATATATATAATATCATAATTATTATAATATATATTTATATATAATATAAAACTTATTATGAAATATATATATAAATTGTAGCAAATATATTTCTTTGTAAATATTTTATAATTATAAAAAACATCTCCAGGAAAAATTCCCTGAACTTGATATTGAAACATTATTTCTAAATCAACTTCCATTTGTAATTTCCGTCTCTTCACTTCGATTGCCTAAAAAATCTAATTGTGAACAGATTTCCCTAGTCTAAAACTGGTTAAAGCTCTTCAAAACGTGTCAAGATTTTGAGGGTTGCATCTTTCCATAATTTTGCAGAATTAAAACTGTATTATATTATGTATGCACAACATTAAGACCCCAATTAAGCCTTAACCAATTTATTATTAATTATTATTATTATTGATATTATGATTATTAATATATATATATACTTATTATATGATTATAAATTAATATATTGATTTTATTATATATTATTAATATTTATTATGTTTTCATAAAATCTCTTATGATGCTTATTCAAGTATGATGGCATTGTTATATATATATTTATATATATTATTATTTTATTTATATTATATTATTTTAATTATTATTGTTCAAGTATAGATTGATTTATAGATTAATTATCTTTTGATTGCTAAATTCTTTATCTTATTATAATTAGTATTAATATAATTATTAATATATTTATGGCTTATATTTTATATATTATTTATTTTATTATTATATTTATTAATTACTATAATATCTATTATATTTTTGATTTATTCTTCATATTATATAATTAAATATTATTATTATATATTAATTATGATTATATTATTATTTATTTAATTAAGTTTTATCGACCGCCTGTCCTTTCGTGAGTAAGTTTAAATCTTGGGTAATACAGTTTGCAACTGAGAAAGAGATTGAGAGAGAGTTGAGAGAATGAAGAACACAATATGTGAAAGTCTAGTCAATGATTGTATGAAATTTCGTGAGACATAGTATGAAGTAGGTTTAGAGTTTGGTGACTGATAGTTACTGATGGAACGAAGAAACCAAAGCTTTAGAACAGATGGGAAAAGCCGCGGATTGAAGACTGTGAAAGGAACCCCGCCAGGAGAAGAAGAGAGAGAAAAGAAGAGAGAGAGATGAGAGGAGATGAGATTGAGAGAGATGGGAGAGAGGAGGGCCAAACGAGAGAGATCTTTCACTTCGGGGTAAAAAGAGATTTCTTTTAAAATTTGTTCATTATTTTTCTTGAGGTGTGTGTGAGAATAAAAAAAAAAAAATTGTAACAAAATAAATTAGGGAAAAAGAGAAAAATGACGAAAAAATTATGATATTTTTTTTCTGCAAAATTAGTTTACCAATAAATCTATGTAAAGACAAAACTCATTGGGAGAGTTTTATTATAAAATGTCCTGAAAATTGTCCTGGTTTCTGTATGGCTGTGGTTATGCATAAATTCTTTAAGCTCTAACTTAGGTTGATAAATTGAAACCTACAAACTAAAATAAAAACATAAAAGAATAAGTATGAGTTGATGGTGTATCGAGTAACGACTTAAGTGGATTCTCGTTACGTACGAAAAAAGTAAGTAAAGAATAAAAGTGTTTACAAAAATTGGTCTAAAGATATATGTGAACAAATTTACGGTTATTATAAAGTTACTAGAAAGGGCCTATTACATAAATAATCTCCATAAAAAGTGAAATTAAAAAGAAAAAATTTGTTTTACAAGGAATTGAATTCACTATTAGTTTACTTATTAAAGACGAATAACATGGTATGTAAGATACTGAATGGGAAAAAAGAAGTAATTTATAGTATGTAATATCAAGATTTATGAAAGTTAGCTTTTGCATTGCAAATTACAATCAATTTGTTATATATTGATTATATAATAATATAATATTAATTATTAATATTAATTAAGTAATAAATATAATAATATATAATATATTGATATATAAATATAATATTATATAATAATGAATATTATATAATATTATTATAATAAATATATAAGATTATATATAATATAATATATAAAAAAACATATATGGTATAAATAATTAATATAAAAGAATAATAACATATATATATATAGTTAATATATATACTAAACACTTGATCCCCTAAAACCATATAATAACTATAATAGTAAAAATCATACTGATAAATACTTAATATATAAATACCACCTAGTTCATAAGTTCCCATTAGGAATATATAGTATTATATTAGGTAAATTAATATTATATATATTATAGTATACTATATTATATATAATAATATATAATATACCTACTATATATATATAAATTTATACTCACCTAATATAAAACGGGTTAGCCAAAAATAAACTTCGATAAATTCATAGATACACCTCACTTAATAAAGTCTTTGTAAACACTAACGCCGCAACTGAAGCAATGAAATCCAATTGTAATAAGTGTATAATGCCATTGTAGTTGTTTTAAATCCCATAAGTAGAATCTATTCAAATTTTGTATTGGCCAATCACAAAAATGACGCCCAGAGGAGAGTGCCTAGAATAAGAGAATCTTGGGACAAGGAGTTCAGTTAGAACACTTAACAAGAGCAAACGCCCCCCCGTAAATTGTGCGGGAATTTATTAAGAAGAACCGGTATGAAAATATAGAGAAAGCGGAAACGTATTTTAATGTCTATAATAATTAATTAACTAAACATTCTATGGAGTTAATTGGAATTTAAAATGCTAGTTTCATTATCTTATTGTCGGGATCGTGATGTTAAATCATGGTGAAAAAGTCAAGGATATTTTATTATTTTGATATATAATAATACCGCGTAAATAATCGTAAATAAACCCGATAAATAAAATAATGAGTATAATCATTGAAAATAGTCAAGGCATTATTTTATTATCTTTTATTTATGTAAATAGTTTTAAATATTTATTAATTGCTATTTTGACAGAGGAATGAATACAACTGTTAAGAAAAAATATTTTATATTAATAAAAAGAGTTATAATATATTTATATTTAATAAAGTACCGGAGTTCTCTGTCAAATTATTTTTATAAATACATCCAAATTTGCTCACATTAAAGCTTATTTTATCTTATTATATTTAAGTGGCTTTTATATATATTAATAAATATAAATATATATTTTAAATATATATATACTACTAATAAAATATAGGGATAAATAAAAAAAAGCTTTTAAAATATTAATAGTAAGTTTAACTTTATACTTTATAATATAGAGTATTATATTTAATAGATTATATATAGGAACCAAGAGTAATGTATATATTAGGCCAGCGATCTCCGAAGAGTCAGAGCAAGATAACTAGAGAAATAAACTATAACATCTACAGGAGAAAATAACATTTTTTGATTTCAACAAGCAATAATTTTCATCGAAGAAACTTAAACAAAATTTATTCTATTATATCTGTAATTATTTATTGAATAAACTTCTATAAAACGTGAATTATTGCAATATCCAATGCCCTGCACGCTACTGCAGTGACCTGAATCTAGCAGTCAGCTCTCGCCCACGGCGCAATAGTTGCCTTACAATATCCGTTTTTGTTCGAAAACAATTATCTAATTTTTCTTTTTCCCATATCCTTTTTCTCAGTGGGTTTAGCCGCACGGAGGACAGTTTCAGTTTTCTGACTCCCCTGTTGTAGTCCCTTCCCCCGTCGTTCCCCCCGAGCCCCTGTAAAATAGGCCAGATGAATAAACCCCGTAGCCTCTATCTAATATATCGTGTTTGTCATCCTTGGGTAAATCAGAGTCCGTTTAAAAAAAAAAAAAATTCAACATTTGGCATCTTGTGCCTCCTGTATAGTCGGAGTTAAGCGCCATCTTCGAATAAGAAATCAATAAAACGTTAATATATTTCCAACATTTCTCCCCAATATATTTTAAGTTTTTAAAAAAACGTTATTTTTTTTTATTTTAGTTTTTTTTGATTCTCCCGGAAGGGTGTTAAAATCCCCTGTCTCCGATGAAACTAATATGATTCAATATATTCGATATAAGTGTGTATACTAGTTTTTTAGTTACCTCGCTCGACCTTTTCTGGAATGCTGACACAATATAGGTTATACAATTAAATATATTATATATACGTATATATATTATTATACATTATTTATATAATACTATATATATACTAATATGAACTCATAGTATATTATAGGTTACTTAAGTGGGTGAAAAATATAAATTATATATATATATTTATTTGATTATACTATATAATGTGGAGAGGTATTAGTGAGCTTATGTGATATATAAGAGAGATATTATATAATTTTTGGCCCGTTATGCCAAATTACTTTATTTTGCAGGTTCGCACACTGAGTGTTGGTTACTGAAAATACTTTTTTAATTAGCAGAGTCATATATAATATATCACTACTATATATATATATATATATAGATTAGTGTAATATAAACGTAACTACCTAGTACTCCCTCCTCATGAGGTATTATATATTATTTAAATAATAAAATTCTATAGTATATATATTTAGAATATTAATATATATGATATATTGTATATATATGTCACTAAACTATATTCCATAACTTGACCCTTAATTCTATTTTTTTTCCTATAACTAAACTCGTAACAGAATATCTTGCGTTTCAATTGATGAATAACGAATGTAATTTTTGTTGCAAGATTATAACTTAATCTTCTAGCAGGTAAAATTAGAAAATTAAGAAAATGACAACTTCAACTTTTAGAAAATACTTCAGTTCTTATCGTTTGCAATGAGAAAAAATAAAGGAAAGTGGAAAACTGAAGTGGAAAAGAATATTATGGCGTGAGACCAGAAATCAAACTTAAAATACTGAAATACTGTAAAGCACGAGAGGAGGAGAGATAGATCAGAGATAAGGAGAGAGACTGAAGATGCTAGAGATGTGAGATGATCGAGATAGATCCTAGAGATACTTTCGAGAATGACTATTCATCTAGATTTTACCTGATCTAAGTACCGAAAAAATTCGAGATCAATTCACCAGTGATGTAGCTAAGAGAGGACGAGAGATGACGCTTTTAAGATTTCGAAAGAGATCTAGATCTGAGAAAGACACGTATTAGAGCACCCAGCCATGCGATCCTCTTACGGGATAATACTATAGATTGGCGATTGGTGTCTTGACGAGGACTCTATTTAAAGACAAAATAATACAAGAAGATTGACTGAACTTTAAAGATTTATAGTACCTTATTTTTTTATGGCATATTTATGAAAAAAAAAGTTTTTAAGGCGTTCATTCTAAATCATAGAATGTTTTAATTTCGAGCAAATTTGAGTGTAGATTGTAATAACTTGTTTCAACATGGGAAACCTCTTTCTTATTTAATTTAGAAGGTGCAATGGATTAGTAACATTAAAAATTTCTCAAGTTTTATTACCTTTAAAATGATATTTATCTGATCTCTCTCATACGGTTGTCAATCTAATTCATTAAGGCTGTGATAGTTTCGTCGGTTGCCTCTTTTTCTTAAAAAAAGTTATGATAGCTAGATAGATAGATAGATAGATAGAATTTATGATAGATGAGATAGATAGAAATAATAAATGTTTGTGTGTGGTGTGTGTGGACTGGTGAATAGGTGGTAAAACTTTTGGTGTTAGAGAGAGAGCACGGATGAAGATGAGGGAGACGAGAGACCCTGAAGAGAGAGAAGAGGAGAGAGAGAGAGAGAGAGAGAGAGAGAGAGAGAGAGAGAGAATGTCTCCCTCAGGCTTTTTATAAATGAACTCTGCGCTGATGAAGCTTATCTGGGCAAATATTTTTTCTTATATTAATTTAGTCTCTGAAAAAAGCGCTTAAAGCTTATCTTATTTAAAGTGCTTTTACATCTTTTTTTCAGTCGAAGCCTCTTTTATCTTTTTTAAGAGAAAAAGACAATAAATTATTTTTATCTTTTAGAATAATAAAGAAATTACAAGTATTTTCTTTAACCTATTTTAAATTCTCTTTTTTGATTTTATTAATGTATTATTTACTTGACTTTTAATCTGACTTTTATAATATTTTTTTTTATTTATTACATTACATAGCACACATGTCACTCATATGACAAGTACACATTCCTTCAATTTTCCCTTCGTTCCATAAGCTCTAAAATGAGTGTGAGAAACTTCAAAATTCCCTTGCATCCATTTTGGTTTTCGATGCGAAATTGAATCGTCTTTATATATCATAAACTGATGGCATCTCCTCTCATCGTCTGCGACGTGCGAGAGCAATTCTCTGCTCTTCTTCGATTGCTTATTTCTCTCTATAATGGCCGATGATTATAGGGAGAGGGAAGATGCAGTTTGGCTCCTAAAATAGTGACCATTAAACGAGACAACCGATTATTATGTGAAAGGAAAAGTTGGTTTTTCGTTGCAATTTGATTTACACGTTGCTTATGACTTGTGGTTTTCAGGCTCTGTTATCACTACTCTTTATTATATTGATTAATTATTATATAGTTATTGGATTATTGTATATTATTATTGATTATTGTAAATTCTATTACCCATCTCATGTATTATTAGGACAACTATTAAACAAATTATGTAATAATTGTAAAAAAGAATTAAATATATTATTTATTATTATTATTATTCATGTTATTATTTTATATTATATTTTACTTATTATTATTATTAATTATTGATAAATATATTATTATTATATATTTTATCATTATTATTCATTATTTATAATTTT
>JABUQX010093334.1:37500-38908 GCA_015478945.1 Trachelipus rathkii | reverse complement strand
TTCATGTCTCCTTCCTTTGGGTTTTCCTCTCCTTCTCTTTTTGTTCTTTACTTATGTCCTATGTTTTTCTCTCTAATCGCTCATATTTCGGTTGTTGTTTTACGTCGGTGTCGACTTCTTTATTTTTCTTTTTCTGTCAATTGTGGTGTTTCCTTCAGGTGTTCTGTCTCCTTAATCTTCCTACATCTTGGTTCTTAACTTTTTCATCTACTGATTTCTCACCAAGACATACTAATTTCTATACACTCGTATGCGATGAACTCGACCCTTTATTCTTCAACGTCATTTCAGTTCATAGCTTCCTTCTTATTACTCTAGAATTGCCTCTGTCTTAATTTCCGATTTATTTCGCAAGATCTGATAGAATTTCAGTGGGTCCGTCTCAACCTATGTGAAATTTAATTTCTCAATTCACAACTTCTACCATTTCCGACTCAAAGACACCCAACTTTCCTATCTTTTTCAAAAATTTTCTCTTCCTCCTGTTGAAATATAAACATCCTTGGCTTAAATTAACAAAAGTCTTGGAACTCACTCACAACGGTTTGCTTATGCCGCCTCAAAGAAACTGGATTTGTTTAGACTGCGAGACTTTTTTTTTCTTCTTCTCAGTTACTCCAGCTATACAAGGGCTATCGCCTTGTATGGAGTATGCTCTCATATTGGGGGGGCTTCTGGTTTCACGGCTTTGGGACGGGTCGGTCGAAAGATCCAAAAAGATTATGAAACTGTTCCGATATTTCCGCTTCATTGACCCTCTTATCTTCTGCGGGCGATGAGTTGGTGCTTTATCTCTTTTCTATAGGTACCGCAGCGGCAAGATGCTCGAGGGAACTTGTAACTCGTGTACCACCACCTTTACGACGAGGAAAAGGGGTGCTGTGTCTGCGCCTGAGTTTTGTTGTACGCTGGCGGTGCTCTTCTTTCCTGGCACTTTGTTTGTGGAATTCTCTTCCCTTCTTCTGTGTTTCTGCTGATTTAATCTCCCTCAATTCAAAGCCTGCGTCTGTTCATCTGTGTAATTTGCGTTAGTTGGTGAGCTTCTGGGACGTGTAACCCCCTCCTTGAATAGGGCTTGCCCGTGAGTGGTGGTGACAACTATAAAAAAAAAAAAAAAAAAAAAGTTCCTGCGGGGCTTCCTTCTTTTCCTGCCCACCTCTTTTTTTGGAATTCTCTTCATCTTCTGTGTTCTACTCAATTTAATCTGCCTTACTTAAGCCTGCGTTCTGTGCTCCATCTAGCGTAATTTTGGCGGTGAACAAACTGGTAAAAAAAAATAATTAAATAAAAGGTTCTAATAAGGAATTCATTAAGCAGCTGAAACCCACAAGAAATGGATCTCGACGGTGAACACTTCTAGAATGCTTTAAATAGATACAGAGGAGCTTGCTCATGTGACGCAAAAAAG
>JABUQX010093334.1:27500-30000 GCA_015478945.1 Trachelipus rathkii | reverse complement strand
TTATTATATAATTTATTATTATATTATATAATATATCTATAATATATTTATAATATATTATAATATATATATATATATATATATATATATTTATATATATTATATAATATATATATATATATATATAGTTATATTATATATATATATATATATTATATTTATTATATATATATATATATATATATATAAATTATATATATATTATATTATATTATTGATATATATTATATATATATATACTATATATATATATATATATAATATATATATATATTATATATATATATATATAGCTACCGAGCTTATACGTAGCATTAGCATCGACTCTGCAGGAGTCGAGGCTTTCATGGATTCTACTAAAGTCTTGGACGAAATAGACCTTCTTATGGGTGGACAGGTTGGTCAAAATATTTCAGAAGGGAGGCAGAATGATTTAGGTGAGGACCTTAAAATTTAGCAATAGACTGCTGGAAGTGAACTAAAACCAGCACCTCTCACAAAGGACATCTTTCCCTTTCAAGCAAAGGCAGAATTTGTTGAACTTGTTCTTAAAATATAATACACTCTCCCTAGTTCTGCGGCTGTAGAGCGAATATTTAGTATTGGTGGGAATATTTGAGGGCAAAGAGGTCAGCCTTAACTGCTTTAAATTTTGAGCAGCTAATCTTTTTGAAAGGTAATATGGATCTCTTGTCCTTTGAAGACGACATTAAGGAGGAAGTGGAAATCTTTGAGATTTTTAAACATTCATTCAATTTTCATATAATATTATAAATAAATTTTTTGTAAGGATATATACTATTTAGTATTTATTATTAAAATATTTTGTGAAGTCGCACATTATTAGAGGGAGACGTGCGGACTTGCGATAGCGGAGGTTTGATGGTCTGAATAAGTGCGGAGGAGCGCTAGCGGACTACGTTTTCTCGAGGTGCGGAGGTGCGCTAGCGGACTACCCCTAAATGAGCGGGGTGCCCCCTCTGACTACTACCAATTTTTTTTTTTTTTTTTGAGTTTATGTACAGGACCCACCACTGTCACTAGAAAGCGGCCACAATGAGTTAAATATTCAACTCCATGGGTAGGTCTTGGCTCATATCTATTTTAAATATGTTACAAAAGAATATTTAGAAGGCAAAATGAATATTCGGTCAAAAAGTAAATAAAAAAGATGTCCTTACATTATAAATTGTCCTTGTATTACATTCTAAAATTATACATTGTGAAGAATATTCAATTTTTGAAAGTAAGAGAAAATAGAGTTACTATTGATGTTGGAGTATTCAGACAAGATATGGGATAACCTTTTAGAAGATGTTATGGACCATAAAGTAGGAAAATGACGTCTGCGAATGGGGTCCAGTTGAGGACAATCAATGAAGATGCAGTCAACAAATTACGGGGTATGGCGACAGCAAAATTTGTAAATGGGAGGAGGATCCCGTGACATGTAGTGTTGTTAGTAGTGTAAGTCTGGACAATTCGGAAGCGCGCAAGGATTACCTTGTGCAAACGATTTCGTCGCTGAGAGGAAGAACACTCACCAATATTTGGCTTTATATTTTAAAGTTTCGCCCCTCGCTGAACATGCGCTAAGCACACCTGCCAGTAAGACCGGAAGCCTTGCCGGAGAGCAGAATAGTAATCAGTTGATGGGAGGTGACCTTGTCAAATGGTATCTGGGAGGTACCTAGAGCAGCGACGGAAAAGGGGAGGCGTTCATTCTGGCCTCTCTGTCACCAATTTCGTTGCCAGTCACCTCTACGTGAGAAGGGAGGTCCAAAATAGTGCAATTTGTTTCTTGCGTGAGTGGAGCAGTCGAAAAAATTGTTGTACAGCGGATACCATTGTGTTTTTAGAAGAGGGGGATTTAAACGCCTGGAGGGCCCTGAGCGAATCCGGATAAATGACATAAGAGTGGTCTTGGCTAAGGAATAAAATTCGAGGCAGGGCAATCATTATAGCCATTAATTCTGCCGTCAAATTGAAGCATGAGGGTGGGGGTATGGGAGAGGTTGCGGTCTGGAAAGATTACAAACGCATGAACACTGTCCCCTGTTTTAGAGCCGTCAGTAAATTGGAGTAAATTTACCGTGAGCTGAGGAATGAGACAAAAATGATGTCTTTAATAATAAGCGGGGTGGCTGAATTTGGAGAGAGAAGTCAGGATCAGGCAGATGGTGGAAGCAGAGAATAGTCAAAGTGTATACTCTTCATCATAAGAGAACGGTAGCACCTTTTGCAAAGTGATGTTGATGAAGTTAAGGATGTTACAAAATGTGTTTGCAAATAGCCAGTGAGTAGGATTCTGAGATATTTCTCGCAGAATCGGTGTCAGAGCAGACAGTATTGGGGTTTGAAAGCGAAAATAACTTGTGCACGTGATGTATTCACCTCGAAGAGAGAGTAGCATCACATCGGATTCAACTTCAAGGCTCACCCGGGGGACGATCAGAAGGCTACTGCGGAGATACGGATCACCTCATTTTGGATGGGATCT
>JABUQX010093334.1:20000-22500 GCA_015478945.1 Trachelipus rathkii | reverse complement strand
TAATGTTTCAACATTACATTCCTTTTGTATAATATTATATATATATATATATATTTATATATATATATATATAATATATATATATATATATATATATATATATATATATATATATATATATATATATATTATAATATTATATATATATATATATATATAGGCCCTATATATATCATATATATATATATATATATAATATATTATATATTATATATTATATGATATATATATATATATATAATATAGATATAATATATATAATATATATATATATATATAGTATAGTATATATATTATAATATAAATATATAGACACGTTTTATGTATGTCTAAAATTCTTGCAATGATCCTTTAATATTATTTTCAAAATTAGATTTCTTCCGTCATGCTCTTTACTTCCCACGCAACTCGCAAGTTTATGAATCAATTTCATCTTTATGTTCATTTCTTTTTTGTATTTAGTTTATAAGGTTTAAAAAACACCTCCACCCCTTTTCCACCGTCATGGTTTGCTTCACCAATGCATATTGATTAGATAGCACAAAACCTGTGGGAAAATTTAAATTTAAAATGTTAATTTTTTTGGTTAACAAAATGAACTTTCTTTAATTCTAATGCCAATGATAATCTAATTCTAAACCCCATAATCTAAACCTATGTAAACCTTTATCCAAACCTAATTTAACTTAAATCAACCTAACCTAAACTTAACGGTAACCTAACCTAACTTAACGTAACCTAACCTAAAACAAAAATAAACCTAACCTAACCTAACAACCTAACCTAAACCTAACCTAACTAACCTAACTAACCTAAATCCAACAAACCCTAACCTAACCTAACCTAACCTTAACCTAACCTAATCAAACCTAAACGCTAATATAAAACTAAAACCTGACTTAAATCATTAACGTTACATAAAAAGGGAAACTAATGTTAAGGCAAATTGACATTTGAAATGAAAAATAATGATTTATGTTAACCTTCCCGCAAAGTAGTACCGAATTAAACACACCTGGTTGGTCAAATAATTTAATTCCTCTTTGGTTAAGTGTTAAGGTGATTAGAATTTACCTATAAGAAACATAAAGAACAAGTAAATATTAAACATACGGAAGAACACATTTATTGAACATTTTTTTTTAGCACCAATACAGTTATAATTAAATAAAATTGTTTAAAAAAACTTAAAATATAAATAAAAATTAAAAAGAAAAGAATTAAAAATTTATCGAGCTTCACCAATACTGTAAATATTGAATAACTTATTTTCTCTTTCCTTGGGTAAATTTAACTTTTTCATTATTAACAAAACTTCACCGAAGAACGTAAGAAAAAATTGAACATGGACCCTAATAATTCCTGATTTTCATACTTTAAGATATTCCCACGAGTTATTTATGAATAATATTAAAAACCCAGTTTCATTTCGTTTCTTCAACTTGACATAATCTTCCATACAATTAAAACACGCAACTCAAACCCCTCCGTCTGTCTCTCATCATATTCTTGGTTCTTTCTATCGTGATCTTTCTTAAAGCGAACACATTTTTTTTTCTTTTTAACAAACTTATAAGAGGTTGGAAGTTCTGAGGCTCCTTCAGACCCCTATCCGCCACAGCATATATATATATATATATATATATAATATATATATATATATATATATATATTAAAGATATAGATACCTTATATTGTAAATATAATGTAATATTAAATTCTTTGTATATAAAATAATTTTGTAATTTTTTTTTACTACTCCTTTAAAAGGAAGTTAGATAAATAGTCATGATATCGAAATATCTCCGAACCCTATGCGAACCCTACAGTGTTTTTTGTTAGCGCACGTGACGTCAACGAGTATTTAAGTAGGACATTTTTAGTTAAAAACAATTTTTGGAGTTTCCTATAATTTATTTTTTCGGATACAGAAGGCTGTAAGTATAATGCTATTTAATCTTATTTAATAAAGAAACTTGAAGAAAGGAATAATTTTGAGATGAAAAGAAATAATTTAGTAAAATATATTGTTCAAATTAATAATAACAAATAGATAGATAAATGAAAATAAAAACAATATTGTTTACAAAAAATTTCAGATTCGCCACTCTTGCTTGAGAGACTGCTCATGCGTTCCCACAATTGTTGTGCTTCTCTGCCAGTGTGACGTGTTAGCTAAACCACCAATAGAAACATCCCGAGAGTTTCCATATAAGGTTGCTTTTTTATTCATGTGTAATTTTATATGTTAATTTTTACTTTTTATAATTTTTTCTTTATTTATTTCATTTATTAAGCGAGCTGCGAGCAGCCGACCGGAGGGGGACAGAGGAGGGGAGACGCAAGTCCCCCCCACCGTCGTCCCATCCCGCTAGAAGGCCGAGAAGGGACCCGGTGAACTGCTTTCCAAATCTTTGCTATTAATCTTAGGGAGTGATCCGATTAAAGTAACCGAAACAAAAAAAACAACAAAACTTACCCGATTTTTCACGGGACACGA
>JABUQX010093334.1:0-12500 GCA_015478945.1 Trachelipus rathkii | reverse complement strand
TGGTTAGAACGTTTTAAACGAGGAAAGGGGTCCTCATAGGCGGGCTTTGCAACGGGCGGGACTAACCCGGTGTTGAGTCATGCCGAATTAAATACATGAGAAGCAAGTCTCCAAATTCCGCAGGGCCAATGTAGGTTGGAGCGGGGAGGATGACGTTGGGCCAAAGATGGCTCCAGTTTCAGTTGCACTGACGAAGGCGGGCCAGGAAGGTGTGCTGGTTCGTAGTTTTTGGAGAAGGAAGGATAAAAACTCACCAGGTATTCGTATGGTAGAGCCGTAGACGAGCTCAGCAGTCGAACAACTTAAGGTTCTTCTTTTGTACGAAAGTTCGGATACCGCAGGAGGACGAGAGGAAAGGTTTCGGACCAATGGTCCCGGTGTTCATGTTGCCATAATAGAGAAGCTTTTTCAGCTTGTACGGTGAAGAACGTTCTTACCATTGCCCTGAGCTTGCGGGTGAAGCTGCAAGAGCGAGGACGCTTAGAACCGGATTAAAAAGTCATGATGTCCTTCCAAAGTGAGACTCCAAATTGCTACCCTGGTCTGTGGGGACAGCAGTTGAAGTGTACCCAAAAAACCTGGCTATCCAGGTTTGTACAAAAATGGGCCCTGAGCAATAGTCGTCGGCTGGAACAAGGTATCACGCAAAGGGAATGGTTTACCCATCGAGTGATCGTCTATGGCACGTTTTAAAATGTGTTGTGAAACCATTTTGAAGGTCGGTAATGCGGCCCCGGGTACCCTATATACAAAATGCCACCTGGTCCAAGCGTTTACCAGGGGGAAGGAAAATTGTGAAAAGGTGCGACCGTTGTGCCTGTGCAACTTTGGATTTTATGACCAGTTGAGGACCCACTTTCGTTGTCCACTGTTTTAACATCCTTTCAGTAAGGACGGCCCAGACGGGAAAATGCTACCTAATTTTGACTGACTACCTCTTTACCCCTGGTGCGACACGTGCGTGAATGTTGGTGTGAAAAAACCTTTTCTTTGGCGCATTGGGGGTAGGTTACGAACTGGACGAGGAGTGCGGAAGAGGACATCGCATCAACAAAGAGCGGGAGAAACCAAAAAATGTTCTACAGTTTGAAGGTCGTTAGAAGAGCACTAGAGGAAAACAATCTCTTCGAGTTGCTGCAAGCGAGCCATTTCGACGAAATCAATGTCAGGTAAAGGAGAGATAGCGTTAATTCGGGATAGAGCATCGGCAGGAATGTTGTCTTTTCCTTTTATATGGCGGATATCAGTTGTGAATTGTGCAATGAACTCAAGGTGGCGGGCCTCACGAGGTGACTGTTTCACTGTGGAAGCTGTAATGGCATGCGTGATGGGTAAATGATCAGTTACAACATGGAATTCCCGACCTTCTATGAAAGTAACGGAAGTGCTTAATAGCTAAATAGATTGCGAGAAGTTCCCTTCCAAATGCGCTATACCTTGTTTCAGGCGGCTGGAACTTTTTAGAAAAGAAAGCTAATGGACGCCATTCGTCATCAATAAATTGTTGCAGCACAGCTCCAGCTGCGAAGTCTGAAGCGTCTGTGTTGATTCTAGTCGGGGCTGTGTCGGATGGAAATATAAGTAACACGGAAGAAGCAAAAGGGCTTCCTTGATGGCGGTGAAGGCATTAGTTGCTTCGTCGTTCCAATCTACAGTGACGGAAGCAGCAGATCCTTTACGTGGATGCTTAAGAAGTGCGTGGAGAGGGAGGAGAATTTTAGGCAGCGGACGGTATAAAACGATGGTAGAAGTTCACCATGCCCTAAAAACAAAAACGAACGAAGTTGACGTCTGTTTACAGCTTCGGAAAGTCAGACGAATTTCGCTTGCCACCACGATCCTCTCCAAGAGGACGTATACCTTTCGGCCAGAGATTGTTATGTCCAGAGAAAGAGGTTAGGCGATGAAAACTCCGGGAATTTCACATTTGAAGAAGGTTGACACATAGACCAAATTCGCCATCCTTAGTCTTTGGAAAAAAAACTTTGGCCTGAGATGTGAAAATATGTTCTTCCGGAGATGGGCACTGGCAATCAGATAAGTCGTCTGTGTAGGCGAAGGACGAAGGGCTAAACCACGTAAGGGGACTTGAATCTAGGAAGCGTTGAAATGGATTGGACTCCGCATTTCTTAAACCGAATTGGCGTGCGAAGAAATTTCGTAAAGACCGAAGGGGTGATTAATGCAGTCTTAATGAATGGTGCGTTTCCGGGGTTCAACGGGGAATTTGGAAAAATGCCGAAATTAAGTCAATCTTTGAGAAGATAGTACAACCAGAGAGATGGGATGTGAAATCCTGTAAATGAGGTACATTATAACGGTCCGGACGGGTGATAGCATTCAGGCAGCGATAGTCGCCTGTTGGGCGATAATCACCATTAGGTTTGAGTACCATGTGTAATGGAGAAAGCGTAGTCAGACTTTTGAGGGTAAACGGATGATGCCCTTTTCTAAGAGAGATTCAAACTCTAGCTTTGGGCTGCTTTTATGAGTTTAATCCGGTGCAGAAGTCGCCGAGCGTGACAAAAATGGAGGTCTGCCGGAAGTTTCAATGTGATGAACAACATTATGTTTCACAGGGGGAAACTTGGAGACTGGAGAAAGAAGCTCTGGAAAATCGGTGATTAAATAAAGACTCAAAAATATTATTAGATGGAGAAAGATGTATGCCACTGATGGAAACAGACGCACGAATACAAGCGGATGAGAAATGTGTCTCAAAATCAATGATGCGGTTGTGGTTCATGTCAACAAGAAGGTTGAAGTGGGACAGGAAGTCTGCACCTAATATTGGTTAATGTATGAACGTCGGCTATCGGTGAAGTTCCCATATAAAAGTTCCACGGACGGAACGAAAGTGTAAATGGAGTCGTCTGTACCATAGTATCTGATTTGTGAGGTACCGGTTGGCCAGCGCGTAAGAAGGCCCGATGCTTCTGGGAGCTTGAGTTTTCCCGAGGATGGAACGGGAGTACAGCGTGAGGATTTGAGCTCCACTACTACAGATTAAGATTAGTTTGGTGTGAGGGATCGTAGGACACAAAAGTAATTTGACGCTTTTTTGAAACCCACCCGAGCGTGTTGTTTACGGAGGGTGTTTTGAGTTTAAATTCTCGAAAGTGCAAGGCTTAAGACATGACCGTGTTTGATCTCCAAAACGCTGATGATTTCTACAAATACCCTGCTGGTTATGCGACGGAAACTGAACTAAAGCCTGAGAAGCAACAGGAGAAGAGGCGAATTGACGCGAAGGAGTAGGTGAGCGACGATATGAACGTCGTTGCATAGTAGGAGAGCGAGAATTATGACCATAATTGTATGCAGAATAAGTATGTGATGCATTGGGAGGGGGCTGGGGGTATGAAGGAGGTAGTGAATAAGGATGATGAGAGGATGGAGGATGAGGATACTGTTGAGGTTGAGGATATTGTTGAGGTTGAGGATAAGGATGTTGTTGTTGAGGATAAGGAGGGGGAGGAGGAGGAACAGTGGAACGCGCCTCCAATGCACGCATTCTATTAGTTAGATCCATGATAGTGTTCTGCAACACCTGAAGTTGGGACACAATATAAGCATTTTCTGGGGCCGGCGGTTGTCGAATTGCATTGACTGACTCATTTACATGCGAAAGAGACACTGGTGGTAAGTTATTATTGTCGGTGGAAACTGTGATGTGCGAAACTTGTGAAGGTATGTCTGCTGTCGTAATAGGTTTCGCTTTACAAACTCTATCAGCAAAAGTAGCTAGTTCTTGTAGTGAACAATTAGGATCGAACAATTAGGATCGACAGTAGCTAAACGCAATTGCATCTCTGTAGGGAGTTTCTGTAGGAAGAGATGGGAGACGTAACAATATTGTATACAATTAGCCTACGGAGGGGACCGTCGGAAGATGAAGGCATATCAGATAACCAGAAACAACTGATGGCAAACGAATCACCCACAAAGAGGAACCACCGTTCAAAAAGTTTTTTTACGTTTTCAGCATCTGTTTTCTCCCAGACCGGTTTAAAAGTGCGGTTTTAAGTTGGGTGTTAGGGGCTGGTTGTGAGCAAATGCAAAGAAGGGTAAAATTGAGATAACTTTCAGGGCGCTAATGCAATTACGGGAACAGGTTAATATGTTTGTAAGAGGTTGGCCCTTAAAGCGGGCAAGTTCATTTCATTTGCGTGGCACTCGAGCTGAAGCTCAAGTAATGTTAAAAGGTCAAAATCGAGGATCGTTGGTGAGCGAACTTGCCAGTTTTGTAAGCGTTTTAGATGTCGTCCCTGGTCTTGAAGCAGGCTGTTGGGCGATTGACATTTGATGTTATCGGGTTTTGCAGCATCCGGAGGGAGGGGACACTTAATTACGAGTATCAAAATAATAAAATTTCGTAAAAAATAAAAAAAAATTTTTGAAAAAAATTGGCAAAAGAATACGGAGCTTTAA
The DNA here is from genome assembly GCA_015478945.1 of Trachelipus rathkii. Taxonomy (NCBI): domain Eukaryota; kingdom Metazoa; phylum Arthropoda; class Malacostraca; order Isopoda; family Trachelipodidae; genus Trachelipus; species Trachelipus rathkii. The sequence continues at coordinate 8,069 of JABUQX010093334.1, read as the reverse complement.
ATGCAACTTACGTACGCTAAATATGAAAAATATATTGGTCGGAGACCAAAAACAGAGTAATTTTTTACAAATATGTATAGGAATGTTAACAAAAATACATATTAGGCCGCTTTTATGGGCCACAATGATCGTAAAAATGATTGTTTGAAAATGATAATTTGGGCCAGAATTCACCCTGATATTATTTAAAATTTGAATTGTAATATAATATTAAATGGTTATAATTATATAGTAAATGGGTTTCCTGCCAGTAGGTGGATGCTGGTGGTTGCAGGAAATGCGGTGTGTGTGATCGCGACGGGCAAAAAGTCAGGGGCATCCACAGGTTACGTTCAAAACTCAGGGTGACCCAACTGTTACGTTGGCGCCCGTAAACGCCGGAATCAGAAGGGTTGGGAATTAGTTGATGACCCAACTTTTTGGGTTCCAGAGGTCAGGAATCTATATTTAACAAGACAAATACAGGAATAAAATGTATATGGAAAACCAAATTAACAAATACATAATAATATAATTACTAATAATAATAATAATAATTAATTAACATTGTGGAAAAATAAATATTAAAGTTATGCATGAGAATTCCGTTTTCTGTTTATATTTGACATTTTTGTTTTAAGGGAAAACTATTTATATAATATATAAAAATTTGAGGCGTAAGTTTTTTAGTATAACCAATAATTTATAAAAAGGTTATTTAAATGTAATAAATATAATGATGATAATAATAGATTATTTTATATGGAATGTTTTTCCCCCCACACAATAAATTAAAAGCATGCAGGCACAACACCAAGAATTATTTGTAACCGAAATCAAATATGATAAACCAAGGAACATAAAGATAGGAATCTTAAAAGTAAATTAAAAGTGCACCTTTACGCTACAATCGAAGAGAAAAATTGTTTGTAACGAAAGTTTTAATAGCACAAAATAATATCAAAGAAGTCAGTGGTGCTTCATAAACAAATGTGAAAAGGATTTGGTAAACTGTTTCTGAGATTACACTGAGCGCTTGGCAGTTTTTTGACGAAAGATTTGAAATGCTTCTTGAGGAGAAATTATGGCGGAGCTGCTCTCTAATCGAAGGAAACGAGATTTTTGATCACGTTGAGAAAGCCGAACCGCAATATACAAAAAGAAGAAAGCAAAGGTAACATTATACAGCTAGCTTCTCCGCTAGAACTCTCAGTATGTCGAAAGCATTTGGCGGCCGCCAAAGCTGCTCTATATATATATATATATATACTACTATATAATATATATATATAATTATATATTATAATATATATCATAATATATAAATACTTATATATATATCATATATATAATATATTTATAAGCGGTTGACTCCAGGAGCAAAAATCAATAATTATGTATCGTTATTTAATTAATTGTAAGGGGTAAATACATTAATTTTGAACGAGTAACCTAAACCAACCTAAACTAAATCTAACTTTAACTTAACCTAACTACAACCTAACCTAACCAAACTTAACCCAAGATTAACCTAAACCCTATATTAACGGGTCAACCCACTTAATAAGATGTCCTATATATATATATAATATATATTATTATATATTATTAATATATATATATATATATTATATATATATATATATATATATATATATATATATTTATATATATTATATATTATGGCCAGCGTCTGGATTAGCCGTCATATGTATCTTAAAAAATCTATTAATGCTAACAGTTAAAAACGGTACATTGCTGAAGGCTGATAGGTCCAAAGTTTGCCCTGGAATGTAAAAAAAAAAAAAAAAAAAAAAAAAAAAAAAAAATATATCTCAAAACCTACAATAGAGCTACAGCAAAAAGGAAATACATTTTTGGAATTCCTTGGAAATTTCGTAAAATGTAAAATGTAAAAAAGTAAAAAAAAAAAAAAAAATTATTGTAAATAATTATAGTAATATGATTTAGAAAGGCCTATTTAGAGACCGTTTATGGTTTCTCAGTTAAACATAAATAGACACTTCTATTAAATTTTTGCTTTATACGGCCACACTAGGGCGGCTCGAGCCGACGGGAACATAGGGGGGACGTTTTCCATACCCCGTAGGGGAGGGGCGGTGGAACCCCGTGACACCCAAATTACCCAAAGGAGCGGGGGTTCCGGAGACCTCCCCGGAGGGGGGGGAATTAGTCCTACCAGTAGTCTTCCCCCGGAAGGCGAGAGACCCCAGGACTCCTGCCATCGGTGCGGTATCCCTTGGGGGTATTCTTTAGTAAAAAAAAAAAAAAGCAAAATTAATAGAAAGTCTATTTATTTTAACGATGTAACCAATAAAAAGGTCTCTAAATAGGCTCTCTAATCATATTACTATAATTATTAAAATAAATTTTTTTTATTTTTTATTTTTTTTAACATTGTTCCTAATCGTGAAAATATTTACCAGGATTTCCAAAAATTGTATTCCTTTTTCGCTGTAGCTATTGTAGTTTTTTAGATATAATTTTTTTTATGTTTTTTTTACTTTTTTTTTTATTTTTATTTTTTTAACAAATGTCCAAGGCTTTCTTTGTACCAAGATTAAGCAATGTAAGTTCCGTTTTACTGTTAGCATTAAATAAGTTTTTAAGATACAATATTGACGGGCTAACTCCCAGACGCTTGACCTATATTATATACTATATATATATATATATATATTTATATCTATATATATATATATATAGATATATTAATATATATAATATACTATAATATATATATATATATATTATATAATATATATATATATATATTATATATTATATATATATATAATATATTATATATATATATTATTGGTCAGCGGTTCTGGCATTAGCCGTCATATGTAACTTAAAAACTATTAATGCTACCAAGGTAAAAACGGATACATTTGCTTGTTGTAATGCTGCTCCTCAGTTTGCCCTGGTTTTGTTATAACGTCTGTCCTTGCTCCATAACCTAAAATAAATAAATTAACAAAATTATAAATCTCAAAAACTACAATACCTAAAAGCGAAAAGGAATACATTTTTAGGAATTCCTGGTAAAATTTTAGATAGGAAAAATGTAAAAAAAAAAAATACAATAATAAAAAAAAATTATTTTAATAATTATTATTAATATGATTAGAGAGCCTATTAGAGACCTTTTAATGGTACTCGTTAAAATAAATAGACTTTCTATTAAATTTTGCTTTTTTTTTTTTAACTAAAGAATACCCCAAGGGCTATTACCGCACCGATGGGCAGGTGATCGGGGTACTCTCGGGCCTTCCGGGGAAATTACGGGGTAGGGGACTAATTCCCCCGCCTCACAAGGAGGGTCTCCAGAACCCCACTCTTTTTGGTATTGGGTGTCGCCGGGGGTTCCTCCGCCCCCTTCCCCTTACCGGGGTATGGAAAACTCCCCCCCTAGGTTCCCGTCGGCATCGAAGCCCCCTAGTGGTGCGTATAAAAAGCAAAATTTAATAAGAGAAGTGATTTATTTTAACGAGAAAAACCAATAAAAGGTCCTCTAAATAGGCCATTCTAATCATTTGACTGAATAATTATTAAAAACAATAATTTTTTTTTTTTTTTTTTTTTTAACCAATTATTTCTTAATAGGACGAAATTTTACGCAGAGGACTTCCACAACAATATATTCCTTTTTCGCTTGTAAGCATATTTGTAGTTTTTTGAGAATGAATTTTTATAAATTTATTTATTTTTATTTTTTATTTTTAATTTTACTTTTATACATTCCAGTATAGGCAAAAACTTTGGACCAGCATAATCTAAGCAATGTATTTCACCGTTTATTTTTAACCTGTAGCATTAATAGTTTTTTAAGATACAAATGAATCCGGGCTAATCACAATGACCTGGCCTAAATAATAACTATATATACAATATAATATATATATATATATATATATATATATATATAATATATATATATTATATAATATACTATATATATAAAATTTTAGGAAACAAACTGTTGTTCCCGCCTTTAAAAGGATGTTAAAAACCGATATATTATTCGACACGAGCGAATGTAATTCGATATTTGTTTTTTCATATCTTCAAAGCAATATAGAGCGACAAGGTTGCCTCTAAGTTTTTTTTATTTTTATTTCTTAAAAGTTTAAAGGAATACCCAAGATTAAATAGCAAAGATGTCAAAGAGTCAGGGTCTCTCGGCCTCAGGCGGGGGACGGACGGGGGGACTTCGTTCCCCCCCCTCTGTGCCCACCGTCGGCTCCGGAGCCCCTCTTAATTAAAATAAATAAAAAAAAAAATGAAAACAAAATTAACATATAAAAATTAACATGATATAAAAAGCAACATGTGGCAACTTTTTCTCTTCTTCTATTGGAGCTTAAGTTAACACGTCACAGTGTATGGTTAGACGATTAGGGTTCAGCGATATTTCGATATGTAACATTTTTATGTAACATCCTTTTTAAAGGGAAAGTGCCTAAAATTTAATATACTCATTTGACAACCATTGCCCCCCTAAATGCAAATCCTGGCCTACAGGACCGCATATATATAATATAGTACATAACTATAATATATATATTATAATATATTATATTATATATATATATATATATACTCAATAATAATATATATAACCCTACACTAATTATATATATATATATATATAATATATATATATATATAATATATATAATATAAATATTAATTGTACCCTATACAAATCTTTTCCAAAAGGAGAACAATTTAAGTGTGTAAGCCACACTTTTTTGTAAAACAAAGTTATTAAAATGGCCACTAAAGAAGTCATAAAATAATATCATTAAGAATTTTCAAATTCTTATATATAATATATATATAATATAATCATATATTAATACCTATATAATGATAGTAATACTAGTAATATATATATATATAATTATCATATATATATATAATATATATTTATATATATATATTACTATATATAGTATATATATAACTATACTATATAATACTATATAATATAATATTTATATATATCCTAATATATAATATATAATATATATATAACTACTATATATATTATATATAAATAATATATAGTATATATTATATAACTATTATATATAAATATAATTTATATATATATAATAATCCTACTAATAATATCATATATATAATATTATATATATATATATAATTAAATATATAATATATAATATATTATTATATATAATATACTATATATATATATATAAATATACAAAATATATAAATATTTATTAATATATATATATTTACTATATATATATATATATATATAATACATATATATATATATATATATTATATATATAATATATATATAATATATCATATATATATATTAATATAAAATTATATTATATATTATATCATATTATATAATATATAATATATATTATATACTAATATCACCTATATTATAATATATATATTATAATATATTATATAGTATATATATATATATATATGATATATATAATTATTAAGGCCCTAAAGCGGACAAAAAAATAATTTTACCCGATATAGAAATTTAATTTTAATTTATCAATTACGCGAAACCCGAAATCATATCGAAAAAACTATTCATATACCGATACCGATTACCAATATTTTCCCGATAAAATCCAGTATTTTTTATAATTACCATTTAAGCAACCCCAAAACTTGTTCGAAATTTAATAAGGCAATTGGTAATAATAGGTTAGCAAACAGTTATCAGTAATATCTAATTACAATTTCAACTTTCTTAAATGCGGATATGGATAACTTTAACATTTTAAATATAATGTTTAAAAAAATGGAAAATTTTGAAACTTTGATGACAAAAGCTATTTTTAAATAAATATTTGAGATACTTATCAATAATTATCGTCCGATAACCAGTTTATCCTCCGATTAAAAAATAAAATAAAAAAAAAAAAAAAAAAAAAATGGCCGAAAAGAATTAAGAAACGGCCGGGAAAAAAAGAGCGTAGTTTTTGCACTGATACAAACGCGTTATACTTCTTATTAAGCGAGTGGAATAGCCGTCAAACTCCCTCGCAGGAATTTCAATTATTTTCTCTCTCTCCAATATCTACCTACCTATTTCGCCATTAAGTCTATCATTGAGCCTTTCATCATATACAAGTGTTCTCATGGCATAAATATATAAATACACCCGTGATTAAGTGGCATAAACGCATGTTAAAATTTTCTGATTGACTGAGATGCAGTTTTCGTTTTCTTCTCTTATTAAACCATCACTTAAAACAAATTATTTTTCTTTTAATCATTTACATCTTGCTGGATCTTTTTTTTTTGCAGAAGTAATATGTAAAAATAATACTTATATATTTTAAAATAAAGTATTTGTTTTATTTATTATTTTTGTAAATTTAACGTCCATTGAAAAAGCAATCGAGGTTCACAACATATTTTGGAAAGCTGTTTCGAACCAATTACGTTCATTAAATACAAATGACGAAGTAATTGACGTAATATCAGACATCAATGCTGTCAATATTCCCCACCCATAATAAATATATATATATATATATATATATATACTATAATATATATATTATATATATATATATGATATATATATAAAAAATATATATATATATATATATATATATATTATATATATATATATATATATATATATATATATATATATATATATATATATATATATATATTATATATATATATATAATATATATATATATATATATATATATAATATATATATAATATATATATATATTATATATATATTATATAATAAAATTATATATTTAGGGTTGGCCGAGAACCGGAAATTTGCGAACCGCACCGCACAGCACCAGGGTAAGCGCACCCGCACCGCACCACACCAAAAGTCATTTTTGTCGCACCGCACCGGTGCAATGGATATTAGAAAGATTGCAACTGTGAAAAAATAACCTTTAGCTTTTTAAAGTGTTAAATTTCTTGTTTGGTTCACTTTTATGTGTTTCTTTCATTAAGGTAATATTTTGAAAATTATGATCCGCATTAAAACTTTCTTACACCGATGCTATGATCTTGATATAGAAACACTGTTGTTACCGATTACACCACTAACAATAGCAATCTGCAATGAATGTGTTTTAGTTATTTCCTCATATATTTGTAAAATTTCGATACCATGTGCATATGATGGATCCGATCGCCTGCTCGTTAACACTCTCGACATATTAGTAATGAACTTGCAAACATATAAAATCCAAAACTTTCCTTCAGACCCTAATTACAGATTGCGTATCAGTGGCTGTGTACTTTTCCATCTCGTGAATGTATTATTAGTATTTTATTATATTGAACTGGCCGTAAAGCTTACTTAAGCTCTCTAGGATCACGATTCGGTAGGATAAATGACGATAAATTATTCAATGTATACCGTGGGTAATTTTAAAAAGAATTGTTACCGACTTCAGAGAAAATAAGTCTTCTTTCATCTTAATTTTGTAACATGAATACACAATATTTTATTAAAGAGGATAAATTTAGTTTGAAGATAAAAGTAAAGTATATGAAGTAAATGATATATAATATATATATATATATATATATATATATTATATATATAATATATATATTATATAATATATATATTATCTGTATATATATATATATATATATATATATATAATGAGCCATATCCCATCGGTTTGCAAAACAGGAGAGATAAAAATTTTTTTTTAAAAAAACTAGAGCGAGATGAATAAAAAGCTATGACGTCTCTAGTTCCATATTTATTAACATTTTTCTATTAAAGGTTTCGTTATCAGATAATATCACCACAGCGATTTTAAAGAAATTTTTATGAAAATTTAAAATTAGCAAATTGAAGGAAGAAAAACGTTAAAAAAACTAGGAAATGACCTGGAAGCATGACTGTCCTAATAATATATATATATTATATATATATATATATATATATATATATATATATATATATTATAATAATTTAATAATATATATATTGATAAAGTCTGTTCGAATATATAATATATATATTATATAATATATATTAATATATATAC
>JABUQX010093333.1:0-15000 GCA_015478945.1 Trachelipus rathkii | reverse complement strand
AAAAGATTTAGGATCAGAGGGAGACAGTGGCACTAAAGTTAGAGGGTAAAAAAATTAATTCTTTCTACTAAAATAATTAGCACTCCTACTGGAGGCAACTCTTTTTAAACATTTTTATGTACCACCTTTACTTTAGGGTTATTTTACCTAATGAAAAGAACGCGTATTTTTTAGTTTTTTTTTTTATTTAATATTTTTTTTCTTTTTTTTTTTTTTTTTTATTTTTAAAAGTGTTATTTTCTTCTTTCTAATCTACTAAGTTTATAAATATATGCGAACGTTCTTAAATTTCAAAATGAGTTTCCCATTTTTTTCGATAAGTACGTTCTGCTTTATTAAACTTTTATAGACTTTAAACGGGCCGACATAGCGAGGCGCTAATTTGCCGACTTTAAACTGTGTCTGCCGCACCACGACAAATTTTGCCTCATTCCCTTTGGGCACAAATAAGTGTCGATTTTTATAATTGGTGTGCGGAGCCAGCGGCTGCGCTAAAAGGGCGGCTAGGTTTTTAACATATGCATTATATTCTATTGGGGCCGTTTCCGAAGCAGGATCAACTAAACCACTAGGTATTGCTATATTCTGGCCAAACATCAAGTTTGCGGGCTGAGACCGTTCTTTGTTATCGGCTCGAGTCTCAGAGTGAACAACACCATAGGTAAGAGGCTCGGCCAGTCGGAGGGGCTTAAAATCATGCTCTTGCAACATACATCTCAGACAAGCCAGCAAATTCCTATGATTTACCTCCAGGAGGCCATTACATCTTGGATTTGAGCTACACGTAGTCCGGTGCTCCATCCCACGGCCCTGCAGACTTCCTCAAACAGGCGATTACGTGAAATTCGCACCTAAATCCGAAATAATAACCTGCGGCATTCCACAGAACGGGAAAATAACTCTTTGGAGGAAGGCATTCATTATTTCTCCAATTTGTATTTCTTTGAGGCGACAGCGAACACAGTTACTTACTGTTAGCAGGTCAATTAACGTAAGTAGGTATTTGTATTCTCTCGCATTAGGTAACTTAAAGATATCCACATGAACTGCTTCGAACTTCTTTGTTACTTCTTTAAAAACACCGTAATCAGGACTATACCTGGTACTGTTTTATTTTTTTGGACATGCTGAGCACGTGCGGATAAACTGTTTTATCTTCTTATGCATGTGCTGGAACACAAATTCATTTTTTATGCTAAGGAGGGTTTTATTCACACCCAAATGTCCTTTATTGTGGTATTCGCTGATTACGTTCTGCACACTCTTTTTCAGGCACAAAAACTCGAGAATAGTTTAATGAGACATTGACAATTAATTCTATCTCCTTTTTGTTATAAAAGAATTTCTGTCTTATTAACTTCAAAGTTCGTTTTCTCTCTCTTCGCAGTTCAGCATCCCTAAGTATTTTATCTGACAGTTGTGCTGTCTAATTTCTTTCAAAGTCCATAATCTCGTTTTGAAATGCGAGAATAATATTTTTTACATTTTTAGTCAAAGTGGTTACTAAATTTATTTTGGCAATTTCCAATTTGGCCGCTTCAGCGCGACTGCTGGCCTCTTCATTTCTGACACAGTCTATCTCGGCCGACAGTTTTCCATTCTAGCATGTACCAAGTTAATGCCACCTTCGTCAGTCGACTAATGTCAGAATAATAGTGGCACCAGCTTACTACTGCTCTATGTTGGCTATTTGATGAGCGGTTGGACACAAGTCGAGACTACACTATGTTAGAGCCATCGTCATGATACTCTTCAAGTACCCACATAATGCGTGTGCAAAATAATATACTTCGCAAGTAAAAATATTCTTTAATGAAACGCATTTTGGATTATATCTCCAGTGTTAAAATCTTTAAAGATATAAAATTCACACGTGATATTAAAAGTATACTTAAAAATATAATAGCGAGTTCCCTCAATTCCTTAGAAATAATTTATTAATAAATCAAATATTGTTGATTTATTTTATATACAAACGCCCGTGAACACGTACAGATACGCACATGCTTTCCGCTAAAATTGACCCATATTTCTTGAATAATTTCGTAAACCCCAATAAAAGCTTATTTACTGGCAAATATCGTTTTTCTGTGTATTAAAATAGCCCACATATAAAATAAGCAAAAGAGTCTTTATCTCATCTCCATGAACATAATTTACCGTATTAAAACATTTGATTTTTTTAGCATAGTATGATAATGGATGAAGGGAGTTATTTGTTTATTCGGTGAGTAGCGCCGTGATTCCGTGAGGACGTGACGGTTAAGTGCGCTTGTTTATTATTTTATTTTCAAAAGGACATTCTTCAGCCTCGGTTTGTAGACACGTCTGATTTTTTATTAGAGCGATTTTATCCTTAAAACTTACCTACTATATATGATAAACGAAAGTGTTGCAACGTAGCTGTTGTTACTAGACACAACACGGTAATATCTATAGAGTTACGGATAGAGATTTCATACAATTGTAATATTTGCCTCAAAAATACGTAATCACTCGCCTCATTAATAGGAGTATAAGGTTGCTGAAGGGGAGCATTAATATATTTCCTTCACTTTTCAATGAATGGCGCAAGCCCTTCTTCCATTCAAGTCAGACCGCAGAGAGTGACTGATACAAACATGTACTCCACACAATCTCGCCAATCTTTCTCTCTCTACTATTATAAGCGCATTACAAATTTTAAAATAGTGTCAGTCTCTACAAATACTTTTGTTTAAGATACCATCCACGATAGGTCTCTATAAATCATTTTAGTCCCTATCAAAAATAAAATAAAAAATATTCGTCATATTAAATACACGTGACACACTCGTTACTTGATAACAAAAAAATAATATAGATCTAAAACATGTATCTCATGAAACATGAAACTCGAATTTTTATAATATCCCACTCGGTAATTGTCTAACGAAAAAATTGCCGATCATTGTACTAAGTACGTAATAATAATGTTGATCGGCTTCGCCAAACGAAGAAGATTAAGTTACGCTTGTAATAGTGAAACAAGCATCTATGTTTTACTTAATTCCTTGTCCCATGATATAGACCCACTAAAAAATATACAAAATATTATATATTCGCAATAGCAAATACATCATTTTTCGCCACGGAATTTAGTTTCCTCTAAAATCACACACAATTCGTACCCCTCCCCCATTCTTCTCTTAACTTTAAAGCTGTGGATGGGGAAACAATCCATTGCGATGGTGACCCTCTTTAAAACTTTTCGCATAGTATTCCTCACATATAACACTCTTCATAAAGCTCCCTTTTTTTGTTTGCTTCGAATTCAATTTCTTGAGGCATTACGATCGGTTTATCACGTTTTATTGCGGAGTCCTGCTGTTGTTGTACTTTATTAGTGATGTTATTATAGGAGAAAAGTGACTAAGATCCGTTCGAAGATAGCCATTGAATTCGATCTTCCTGCTCCCTCCCTCCCCTCCCATACAAGAACACAAAGTATCCTCCTCCCGCACCTTTCTATTATCAAGTTTCCACTCAAGCGCTCTCCCCTCCCCCGAAATTCCTTTGAACAGGTCTTCAAGCTTCTAAGGTTTGCTCTTTCCGAACCTTTTAAAATTTTCCGTGCAAATAGCATTTACAAATTAAATGTTTAAATTCATAATATCTAGATTATTACTATAGGTTATATCACTCTAAATAAAGATTCATTAGAAGCTACAAGAAGAAGAAATTGTGAGTAGAGTATGAATTAAAAGCTCTTATTTCTCACAAATTTGTTATCACACCATATTTATACATTCCTTGACTCTGAGTAATCAGTAACATATCTGTTTCAAAATTAATATTAAACGAAACATTTTTTTTATAAAAACGATTTCCTAAATATGTCAAATTGGCAATTAGTTGTGTAATAGTTAATTCTACATCATTCATAAGTTCTCTTTTAATATAATTCATTAGATCATTATAATACTTATCGATATTATCAATTAATTGACAATTCACTTATAATATTCAATATAATCGATTATATTATTTTCTCCTTCCAAGGAGTAAATTGATCTCACTACCACTATCTAAAATGAAGACTCTTTTTTGATATTTTATCCATAATAGTAATAAAGTTATTAATTCTCTTTACATTATTTAATACAGACATATTATTCTATGATCCGGACTTCTCCTGGGGAGCAGTCCGTCTTAAACATATCTTGTTGCGTCGTACGAGGCCAACCGTGGGTATCAGTATGTTACATCGATTATCTCATCAATATTCCGTGAGTACTCGAGAGCACTCGTTGTAAGAGGAGGTGACCTCCTTGTATACATGCCATAGAGCGCTTCTGTGTCTGATACTTTCTTAAAATTTACATACAAATGCGGTACATCCCTATTATTATTATTATCTTACCATATAGAATACGTGTGTGTCTATTTATTATTCATATTATTATTTTGCATTATTATTATTATTTTATATTATATTATTTATTATTAATATATATTATTTTTATTATTATTTTTGAATTATTATTATTATTTTATTTTATTAAACCTAACTAAGTTATACGCAATGCAACATATTTACTTCAGCAAACCCAATCTTTTAAAAATACGGTGATTTCATCTAAAATATATTCGACTCCGCCCTTTAACTCCTGTTCGAGGATCTGATGCGTTTCCCTGCCTTCTTTTGTGTGATTGTGACTCAATGGACTCATTGCTTGACTTTCCTTCTCAGTTTTGCGGGATTATACCAAGAAACATAGGACAACCTTATATTCGAATATACATGTGTAAACTTATATTGTAAATTGTTTATCTATAACTGCGCCGTGAGTAACTCAGCGGCAGTTACAGGTAGTTTGTGCCTTTGTGTTTACGTTAGGAGCGATTATCATTCTATATTAAAATTGTTGTTGTTTGTTCTCTGCTCGATGTTCTGGAGATTTGGCGCTTATTAGCGGCCTCGATTCATAGGTCCTCAGACTCTGGTTGATGAGTATAACTGAAGAATAACGCGTGTTTCCATGCCTCCTCAGTCCGACTGCACTTTTTGTAATACCTTTGAAGGCCTCTCTACACCCGAAACCCACAATGCTTTGTGGTTCAATTTTGTATTGTCCGACTCTCCGAGCCACACAATTATGACCGTAACTCTCCTTGAGTCGGGAACTGTTCTCCTTGAAAATGATTTACCGCCCCCCATATTCGTTCTTCTCTCATCTCTCAGTCGTGGAGGTGGTCTTTAGCCGTAGTGCAGTCCTATTAAATAATAATTTTTCAGTAAAGTAAGCAACATGTCCTGACTAGCTCCCACCCTGTTTGTTTACTCATCTTTTGAAAGAACTCGACTCATCGTACACATCGCTGAGGAGTTCTCGAACATATTCTATAAGCTCTCCTTAATGTATGACGAGATGGAAGCTCATTAATAACTTACTAACCACCAACTATCTAAAGATAGCACACACACAGGGCGTTACATAGATTAATCCTCTAGCAAAATAGTAGAGAATACGAAATAACCTAAGTTCTTCTAATATCATAATAACGCTAAGTACTTTACCGATATAACACACGAACCTTGCTTACTAGATAATTAACTTTTGTTTATCGTAAGATTCTAATATAGTTGTGTGCATTATTTTATATATTTCAATGATAAGTTTGGTTTATTATTTGCTATGGTATACGAGGCTGAGAAAGTGAAAAATATACCTATCTTAGTAGTTTATCAACTTTATAATGCAATGTCTCACTCATTGGAAATTTGATTGTCACGCTACGATATCATGGGAAGGACGGAAGCGGCAATTTACATTCATTACGAGTCGTTCTTTTGGTATCCTTTCGCACTCACCAATTAAGAAGTTTTAGTTATAGGAAACTGGGACTAAAATGCTGCTCTAGTCGCGTCAACCAAGTCACCATTGCGATATTACGCTCACACTCATGCGATAACTTTAGTGAATAATTTGTAATCGCCAATAGGCAATTGACTGGTTCATAATGGAGATTTCTCTACCCCGATAAATAAACAGAGAATGACAGGGATTAGTCTGTGGGTAACTAACCATTTGAATTTACTATGAAACTCGTCGTATATTACTGAATAAAAAAAAATTCGGCTCAATCACTTACAAATACCATTTGTAGAATTTCCTGTCTCGTCAATTTGAATTTCCGAGTTCGAATTTTTCTTTCTTACTCTAATATTAGAGAAAATATATGAGGAACTTTCAAGAGATAGGTGTGAGGAAACTACTTGACAATATCATGAGAAACATAGTATTAACTTGTATTTATACTTTGTACATTTTTCCCTATACCCATCCCTCTCGTCTTCTGTTACGAATCTGAGGAGATTTTCCTTAATGTTTTTAAAGCTGGACCAAGATACTTGGCATCTTAATTAGTCCTTCTGATCCGTCTACTAAACATTTTTTTTTTTTTTTGTTTTTTTATTTTGGATAAATTTGTTTGGACATGTTTATAGATTATATTCTCGCATAAAATGAGCTACATAATCTTCTCCTTCCTCTGAGACAATCATTTTGAATTATCTCAATTTCAACTGCTAATTGTCTTTCAGTGCTAATGATAAACATGTCTAAGCACCAATAACGCACTAAAGACGTGTATATTTTATGTCTAAATCTCTTTTTATTTTTCAGTATAATTACACCACATTCACTTAGCACTATATTTTATGTTATTATATTGCACTTTACACTTTACTACTAATTACTACCTAATCATTTTTTTTTTATCTTTTTCTGTATATATGTGTACCCCCGACATTGTACATAAATGAAGTTTATATTTTTCCCTTAAAGTCACGGTACTGGGGTCCACAAAAACTATTTGTAATCACAAGACTAATCTATTTACTACTTATTAAATGATTATTATATTTGGCCCTATTTAAGAAGATCACCTTGATTATAGTAACAACATTAAATAAAATATAGTTTTATCGGCTAATTGAATTAAAATCAATATCTCATATCTTTCTTTTGTTAAGGGCTTTAATTTTAATAAATTAAACTTGATTTATAAATACAAATCAAAAAATTAATTAAGATATTTTTAGTGTTTGTAAAATTTATATAATTTGCTTTTAATAAAATACTTCAATTTTAATTACCATAACAGTATCATGTATAATTTTATGACGAGAGAGGCTTCAAATGAAGTTTTGGCATTACTTTCCGATTCTATTATTTTCATAACTGTCTACCTATATATCCATTGACCAGCATTTCTAGGTACCGAGGCACCTTCGGTGACCTATGTATACTATACTCAGAATAATAATGAAAATAATAGATACTATAATTCTTTATCGGCTTAATTTAACATAACTGGAAAAACCTAAAAAATCATTTAATCCTATTTATAAATTTTATACATTAATAACGATTGTCGCTTTAACATATATATACTATAACTAATAATTTATTAAGTATATGATCATACTGGTATTTGATGAACGATTCTATAAATAGAATATATTTATAATATATATTATATTAATTATTAATACTATTTATAATAGTATAATATATTATATATCATTATATATATATATATTATATATATATTATATTTAATATATATATATACTATATAATATGTGAGTATATATATATATATGGCATATTTTATTAAGTGTGATTTCACAAGGAGCTCAGAAAAGAAATTAATAAATAGTGCTATTAATAATTTTAGTGTAAATATAATAATACATTAAATTTTGTAAGAGTTTGGGGTTACATATACGTATTATAACATACCTTAACCTACTTTAAGTTAACTAAAAAACAATACCCTAAATATATATTAATCACTAAACCTAATATTAACTGGAGTCAACACACATAAATGTCCTATTATATATATATATTAATAGAATATTATATAATATATATATAATTAATATATATATATTATTATATATATATATAATATTACAATATATATATATTATTATTATATATATATATATATATATATATATATTATAATATTATATATACTATATATATATATGGTTGTATTGATTGTAGTGTATGTGTCGTTATATGTGAGTGCTGTGTAATGTTGTTGTGTAGTGTGTTGTTTGTAATGTGTGTGTATGTAAAAGAAATCCTTAAGCAACCCACTACAAAAGCACTCAGAACTATTACTTTATTAACAAGATATGTAACAATTAGTAGTAACGCCTTCAAACAAAACTATTGCTCGTATAGAAACCAAGATAGATTACATCACCCAATACCATATGACAAACACCTTTAAATTGAATAGCTACCCAATTCTACGCTAAAGCATCAGACATCTACAACACCCCTCGTCACACTCACTCTCTAACCCTACTTAATCCATACATATAAGCAAAATCCATTCATCTTCCACCATAAGCTCATATATATAAATAAATAACAAATCCTAAGTAAATACACATTCCTCGGCCAGCATCCCGAAAATTTCAGGCATGTATGTAACTAAAAATCTATAACATCTACAGTGAGAAAATAAATAACATTTATTTGATTTCAGGAGTAATTTTACATCGTATAGAACTTATTATAAAAAAAAATTTATTATTATTCAATATATTATAATAACTCCTTAAATATTATTAAAATCTTTGAAAATCTTCAGTGCACGCTCTGATTGACCTTGAAACCTGTATTAGTCTCGTAAGAGCAAAATGATTGCCAATATAACCACTTTTTTTACCTTTGAGTAAATATTATTATTTTCAATTTTTACATCCTTTTATGGGGTTTCGAGCCGACGAATAGAGCACAGATGAGGGGACAGAAGTCCCCCGTTACGTCCCCCGGTGAGTATAGCCGAGAAAAAACCCCCGACTTCTATCCATCGTTCTGTACCCGAGGTATTTCGTTAGTTTATTAAAAGAAAAAAATTTCAACATTTGGCACCTTTGTTGCTGCTCACTCGAGTAGCGAGTTTCTTGGAATTTTCATAATAACTCTGTAATTTTTTCAAACAATTTTGTAATCAATTTTAATTTTTTTTAAAAAATGCGTTATTCTTTTTTTTAATTTTTTATAAATTTGGGGATTGCTTGTCAATTGAAATTAATAAAATATATTTTATTTTCGTATGTACCTGGTTATAGTTTTTTAGCTACATGCCTGGCCTTTTCGGGATGCTGACCAAACCCCCCTCAAAACTTCATCTAATATTCCATACAAATATGAATATAAACAAATATAAACCAACATAAATATAAACATAACAAAATATGAATATGAATCACACACACACCACCTTCTAATCTTAGTCGGACACGTATTCTATTTAGAAAACTCAAAGCAACGATCTCGAAATTGAATTCGGCCAACCACAAACTTTAAAGGAAATTATATTAGCATAAAATAGGTTGATGGGGGTGGAGAAGAAAGGATAGCAATCAGACACAAAGTTGCAACCGGGACCCGTGAAACTGTAAATCATTTCTTCTTAGTCTGTCCATCCAAACATACTTTCAGAACAGCTTTGTAAATTACAGCCTGAGTGATCTTATGGAGGCAGGCGCGGAGCAGCGGGTATCTTAGTGAGGTCGTGAACACTGTAGAGGATGGTTAAGGTATAGCTGAGTAAATAATAGTATAGATAATTAATATATTAATTTATTATAATATATATATACTAATATATATATAGTATATATATATATATATATATTAATAATATATATATATATTATTAATATATATATTATAATATAATATATATTTAATATATATATATATATATACAGTATATGTATTAAATTAAAAGCATGTTTTGAAAAGATGTGGAAAAATTAAGGATTCAAAACAGTTTTTACTTCGGTTAAAAAAAAAAATTAAACAAATAAATAAAAATCTTACTTTTTTCTTTTTTAATTTTTTGGCGAATTTACCGAGTGATTTGAAATTCTGCTTATAATATATATATATATATTTTGGTAAATATATTTTAATTTCTTTAGACTGAAAATTGCAAGCATTATATATATATATATTTAATATTAATATATAAATATATATTTATAATATATTAATAAATATAATTATTATATATAAATATTATTAATATAATATATATATATATATTATAATATATAATAATATATTATATTAATAATATAATTTAAATATCGATATAGTTATCTAGTACTTTGTATTTTTTTATCTATTTTTTTTATCAAGTAATATTAATATATACATATTAATATATATCATTTGTGGTGCCATTGATAAAGGTTGTGATCCACATTGATTAATTTCATTATTGTGCTCTTATATATCTTATTACTATAATTAATAAAGATTTTTGATATTTGTAATAGTATATTTAGTTATTACATAATTTGTCTCCTTTTGATTTAACCGTGGTTATTTTAGAAAATTTTTATATACTTTTTTTAATGTAAATTATATATTTATAGTTAATTTATGTTGAGGTTTTTATGGGGTTCTAAACCTTTAATTAAGAGGGGTTTAAACCTTTATCTAAAGTCAGGTTCAAAAACCCTTGTCTTAAAGCAGGGGTCGAGCTAGAGAGGATTAGTGTTAACCTTAGCAGGTAACGTTGAGAAGAGGAAAGGACTTAAAGAAGTAGTTAAAATATGAGTATTTGCTCACTTAGATCAGATGTTTCTTTATTGAAAAGTAGAATATAAAAAGAGAAAGAAGAAGAAGTTAGTCAGCCTGTGACCTGTAGTGACAGGTTTAACTGTCTCCCAGATGGAGAGGGATCGGAGGGGGCCAATGGTAATGTTGAGTTTTCTAAAGGTAAAACTGAGACATCGCTAATTGGAGACTCTATGATACAATACCTCAGATGGGACTTTTCAAAATACGGATAGAAGAAGACGAATGATTATATATTATATATGATATATGTTATATATAAGTATATATGTTCTTGCTAAAACAATTTATATAAGTCTAAAAATTATCTTGCTTTGTTAACGAACGTTAAGAACACTACAACGTTCAAATCCTAACTTAAATATTACAACGATCGAAATTGTTAAAGAAGTTAAAAAATTTGGTCTATCAATGGAGCATAATCTGAAATATGATGAATATATTCAGTATCTCTAGAGCAGGTTTCATAGAAATTATATTATAATCTCCGGTCTATAAAATAATGAATATATAACTGTGAATGCATGGATTTTGTCAGTGCATTAAAACCTAGTTAAATTCTTATAGATAATGACCATTCTACTAATCACAAGAAGAAAATAAATTTATTAGGTTATTGTGGAGATAAGCGTACTATGACGAAAAATCATCTCTTTTTGCTAATTTAGACTTGAGTTCACTTTAGAGTCGTAAAGGTGTTAAACTTTTCAACGACAATTTGGAGACTTTAGTCTATATCAAAATCGAGAATATAATTATAAGGAGTTAAATTCAAAGAATTTCTTTCATTTTGTGAATTTTACTTAGGGCTGACGGTTTGAAGCTCCTGTGCATAAATATAAAAATAGATTTTGTTACAGGCTCAAATAAAATGATAGCAATACAAAAAAATAGCACTTATCTGAAATTAAATATTTCTACACGAATTTATCTATAGCCTTAGAAAGTATAAATATAAAGATTAGCTGTGTTAGCTATATCACAGAAGATAGATAATCTAGACTAATTATTTGTGAATTACATTAATGACATAATACATGATTGACGTACATTTTTATATGGAAGACTGCATTTTGAAAGTAATATGATATATTAAATATAGTAATATTACGTTTTAGATTTTATATATACTACAGCGTAGAGAAAGAAGGTTGGTTGATGGTGACGCTTTATATGTTTAAATAAGTTAAATATCTCAATGTCTGTGTTTAATGACTACGTTAATCATATTTATAATGATTAAAACTGTGTGGGAGATATCCTTCATGTATAATAAATAATAAGTACAGACTATGGTTGATTTTATTAATACAGTCTTCCTCTAATAACTCAGAAGTAAGAATTAAATGAGGAATGTTTTGAGAGAATCGATGAAGCAGTTCATGTACAAAAAAGTAAAAGTCATAGTCAATAATGGAATTTTATAATTTATTCATGACGTCAGATGGGATTTTATCTTGTTAACTGTGGATCAATAGAATTCTGTATATTTATATAATAATTGACATACTAACATAACCTATTTTGCAGCAAGTGGTCATAAATTACTATCAAGACACGCTAAGCACTGTTAGACTTAATAACTTATTAACTATACGATGATAAGTAGATTTATAAGTGGATGAGGCCAAGTTTAGTAAGAGAATTTATAGGAATTAAGTGACTAATTTGAAATTATAATTAGCTCATTTAACATGAGTGTGATATCTGGG
This sequence comes from Trachelipus rathkii, assembly GCA_015478945.1. Taxonomy (NCBI): domain Eukaryota; kingdom Metazoa; phylum Arthropoda; class Malacostraca; order Isopoda; family Trachelipodidae; genus Trachelipus; species Trachelipus rathkii. The sequence goes on along the minus strand of JABUQX010093333.1, from coordinate 2,642 downwards.
TCCGAAATTTGGCAAGTTAATAAGAGAAAACATCTTAGATTTTTCCGTGTTGCAATTTTTTTACCCAAATTTCGAGTCTTGCAAATTGCAAATCAACTGTTGCAAAGGAGATGATACCATACATAAATTATTTTTAATCTAATGCAACAACAACATTTTAGAGCATATGTATTGCAAGGATAATACTTTGAGGTCAAATTACACCTCAATAAGCATATAGAACATTCAAGTGGCGAAGATTAAAATACCTATTTGGTATTAAATAGAGAGATAAAGATAAAATACTCAAATGAATAAATAAACGCAGATGTAATTTTAATAATATTTCAAAGGATAATAGAAAGAGATATATATGTAAAATATAGATGGAAATAAATTATATGATTATATATACATTATAACCAGTACTAATTAAGAAAGAGAAAGAGATACATGGGCATATAAGTTATAATTTCAGTAACATGAAATTGGTATATAAGAACCGTAATTACTTTATTTAATTTATTTTTATATGATCATGTTTAATTATAAATTAAATATAATTGTAAGAGTGTGTGACTAGTTGTTAAATTTCCATTATTTAATAAATTTATGTAATATTAATTTGGTATTTAACATTTATTATAATTGAGATTATATATTATATGTGCAGTCATCAAATGAGTTTATTACTGAGAAATGAGATAATAATAGTTCTGTGCAAAAATATATATGTTACTGTATTATCAGTCCACTACTAAAGAAAGATAGTATCAGTATATTTCTTAATTTTATTTTGATACTAGCAATTAAATTTTATAAACTGATACCAGTTAATTATTACCCAAAGTAAATAGCTAGTAAGTAACCATATAATGGTAATATTTGGATAGAATATCTGAAAGGTGTAGGTAACAGTAATATATAATAAATTGTGATCGAGGTACTATAATTTTAATTTCATTAAAAGTTCTATATACTTCATAACATTGTTAGGTGTCAGATAGGACTAGAAAACAGCATATAGTTGTGTTAGCCTATGTAAAGAAAACGGTGTAAGAAGATATTATGTAATAATAAATTAATAGAGCCAGTTATAGGAATAGGTTAATATTGATCTAGTTGTAAGTTTAATATTTGAAAAAGTTCTTAAGATAACATATAGAGATAATATTTGGATGGAATTACTATTTTACTATAATTTTGATACTAACTCCTTAATTCTATGGGTTTCAGAATAGAAGTAAGAATCAATGTCAGACAAAACCTTTAATTTTGGAATACTATTTTTTTATTTCTTATTCTTATATTGTTTAGATCTAGATGGTATATTGATACATTATACAGATTATTTCATCAACGCCTGTTATGATCAGTAAGTTTCCACAAAGATGATATTGCTTAAATATATAATATTATGCTCAAATTGCAGGTTAATAGCTGAGTGGGCAATACGTATGGTTGTAGAATTATGAATTTGGTGTAAAATTAAGAAAGGTCAGCTGATGATTTACTAATATGTGAGTAGAAAATAAGAGTCATATATTAGTAAATAGTTAAAAAAGTTAGTATGTACCATGCCCTAAACGTACTTTCAGGCAGGTGCCTAATTTAATCTGTTTACCATATTATATAGAAATATATAATAATAATAAGACTTAAATGTAAGGTTCTAAGTTTGCAGATGTAAACCAAAAGTGGCCTTAATACTTTCAGTAGGAATAATCACATGTAAGGTAAGGTATAATACTTTCGAAATGAATCTTGAAAAATACTATCTTTGATATACCATGAGGGCAGATAACCGCGCAAAATATTATAATATTAGTATTAATAGCTAAAAATGAGTAAGTCTCCTCCTAATTTGTGTGAAGTTAATCATCAATATTAATAATAAGATTCTTAACTATCGATTTGAATAGAGTGTTTAGTGAACTTTGAGTCTGTTAGATCAACATGAATAATAATAACATTTGAGGTGTGATATACTATAATAAGTCTATATATGTAATTATGACAAGTGAAAGTGAGTGTGTGAGCCTCACTAGTGCTCATCTCGTGTAAAGAAACGAGCATAATAATCTAAATAAGAAGGAAGTATATAAATAATAGAGTATAATGTAAATATAAAAGACTAATGATCTAAGTAAGAGATAAAGAATTAGGGGTCACATAGTAGTTTAGCCCCTTATTATATAGATAAACATCAATAATTACATGTCTTGTAGCTAAATAAATAGCGCTCTAAAAACTTAGAGACTCAAAATACCAAGGATTTAATTTCATGGGATCTGAGAGGTATAAAAGCTATGAGAAGAGCTGAAGGAGTTCTGATATGATTTATTTGCGTAAAAAAAAGTAACATGATAATTTTATCTAGTTAGTGAAGAGATCATCATGATACGTCTTTACAAAATAATATTTAATCAATCCTGATTCTAAATTACAAACCACTTAGCAACAATAAAATTTTTTTGTAGGATAGGCCACTGACGAACACCAATAGAAATTAACGCATAAGAAAAAGCTAAGAAAAAATGCATGCCAGTTTTCTTGATTAGAATCAGAATAGACAATCATCATTTCAGTTAAATAGGGAATCTAATTTCTGTGATATAGTCTTGACTGAGCAGGAAGGTTGTTGAGTGTGATGACTCACTTGC
>JABUQX010093332.1:0-44694 GCA_015478945.1 Trachelipus rathkii | reverse complement strand
TCCTCAGTTTTTACGATTGAACCGGAGTTCCATGATGTGAATTCCTTTGAAGGTGTTGAATGAGGATGTCAATGCAAATTCGGCCATGAACTTATCAAAGTCTCCTAACATATCAAAATCCTCATCTTCAGTAGGTTTATTTGCTTAAAAGCCACCATCCTCACTATCAGTGCTGTTGCCAGCGGGTTTGCAGATATAGGCCGGCTTCCACTTCTTCGTCTCTGTTTTTTGTTTTTTTTTTTTTTATTTTTTTGTCAAGCGAGCAAGCTCCTCCATTCTTGTGGGGTTTCAGCAGCTTAAGGAATTCTTTATTAGAACCTTTTATTTATTTATTTTTTATCAGTTGTCACGCCCGCTCGAACGGGCAAAACCCTGATTCAAGGAGTGCATGTGTTAATCGCCTCAAAAATTTCATCAAGCGCAAATCTACCAGATGAATCACAGACGCAGCTTTAAAGTTGAGGAAACTTAAATGGTAGAAAACACAAATGATGCGGAGCAATCCATGCAGAACAGAGGTGCAGAAAGACAAGATAGGCCACCCAGCGACACAAGTCTGACTTACTAAAATCAACACAAAACTCACTGTGCCGACCACAGCACCCCTTGTGCTAGGAGGGCGTCGTAAAGGTGCAGGGGTAACGCGAGTGTGATAGTTTCCCTCAGAGCACTTCCTACTACAACACCTATAGAAACACGGTATAACACCCACCAACAATCATGTTGCCGCCGCAGAATATAAAGGTCATGTGAACTTAAAATAGTACAGTAGAGTTTACTAGTCTTTTGGCCTTTGACTCGACCCCATATTCCAAAACCGCGCACACACACAGCCCCCGCCACTCCCCTCAAGCAATATGACTGAGCGAGTAAACTCCATACAAGGGGCTGGGATGTAGACCCTTGTATAGCTGGAGTAAACTGAGAGAGGAAAAAAAAGTCGTCGCACTCAAAACAGAGCTCCATTTCTTCTTAAGCCGCCCTCAGCAAGCCACGTTTGATTGAGGGTTTTCAAAACATCTTTTTGCTTATTTAAGGCCAGAAGGATGTTTAATTGTCAACCAGGATGAGACGAGGAGAACCGTCTGAAAGAGATAGAAAAGTTAAGTGTCTTAGAGAGAGAGATCTGTAGAAGTTGGTTTTTAAAGAATCAAATTTCACAAGCTTGAGACGACCCAACCCTGAAATTCTCTATCCATATCAGCGAGAATAGAATTGGACAAGATTAAGACGAGAGGCAATGCTAGAAGTAAAGAGGGAGCAGAATTGATATGAGTTTGAAGAATTGAAGGGTCAAGTCTATCTAACATATGCATGATGCGATAGAGGTTAGGATGTGCAGGTGAGAAGATCATTGTATGGCACAAGAGCAGAAATAAATAGGAGATAAAAACAGAAACCTGATGGAACACCACTATGGACAGAAAAAGAAGTCGCCCCATCAACAGCAGCCAACATTGAGCGATTTTGAAGGACAAGCTAGAATAAGTAAGCAAAAGAGAAGAGGAAAATACCCAAAGGTGAGGTAGCTGGCGAATGCAGTGACGCATGCCATACCCGGTCTCAAATGTTGGATATCTGCAAAAGGGCCAATCCACCCAAGTCTTCCCGCTAGTTCATGAAGGCGAAAACCCATAAATCTGGTTTTTTAAACAGAGTAAAGTATTATCGCCAGTAGATCTTCGAGCACCGAAAGCCGCGTACTGTTAATCAGAAAGAAGGGGAAAGAAGATTCCAGATGATCTAAGCAATGGTGAGAGTTGAGAAAGGTTCCAAGACGGATTTAGAAAAAATACAATGTGAGAGCATAATTAGCGCATAGTTAGAAGGATCGCAGCAGGCATCATCTTTTTCGGTAGAACTAGTGGACATATGCGCGCTTCAACACTGAGGGAAAGTGCTAGGATTGAGGCATTAGAGAATATAGTTTGAACGAGGGTGAGGGTCCAGCACGGAAGCACACTTCCTCAAAACTCGGAGAGGAATTTGCTCCATTCGCGCGGCCACCCGTCCTTCCTAACCTTCATAGATCTCAGAGGATTTCATGCACCCGATCAAATGAAATGACAGGTAAAGGCATACGAACACCTGAGAGGAGAAGAGGAGAAGAGGAATACTAAAAATCTCCAGTTGAATATAGAAGGAAAATAGGCGAGGCCAATGATGATGATTGCCCTTTCTCAGTTGTAGTAATTAACATAACCAGAATTCATCAAGCGAACGTTTAAAAGGGAGGAAATGGAGCATGAATTTACAGAAGTTGTTAGAGATTTTTGGCAAAACTAGGCCAGAGAGACTTGTGTCAGTAGGAGAATCAAAGGAGAGGCGTCAGCGCAAAATTTCGTGTTTAACTGGAAAGTCCGCTGTGCTCGTCGGAAGAGTACTCCCTGCAAACGATTCTAGCTGAATGCCAAAATTGGGCAAGAGTGATTCTTGAGACGAGAATTTTTCCACACCCGATACATGCATTGTACTCTAGCCTAATGGCCGGTACATCAAACACAATGAACCATGGATTTTGAGCAGAAAAAATATTTAGGTCAAGAAGAATATGAACCTGCTCAATCACCATTAAACCAATTACAGCTTACCACTTTATCGCGCAGAATCTGAAGAGCGTCTTCAGAGTCAAACAGAGTCCAGCTTCAATTATAGTTGGCGTACGAGAAGCAACGCATCCCCCCAAGCGGCTCCGATCAAAAGTGCCCATAAGAAACCGCATAGGCAGGATGGACCTGATGTTGGAGAGAACGATATAAAAATTAAGTGATAATAATGGTTCCGCCGGTGGGTCAGATTTACCAGATAGGGCGAGGTTGTGATTTATTAGAGAAAGGGAACTAGTGGTGAAAAGTAGTCACAGTCGTGTTCAAGAATCGGTGGCACGATTCCGGAATTGTGTAGGTTATATTTAGTTTGCTCCAGATCGCGTTGAGAATACTCGAATGATTCGAGCCTTCCTTTCCCACACTAATCTGTACTGAGAGGATACCCAAACACTTCAGTTTGTGTAATTGAATCATCCCCTAAATAGAGGACCTCAGGATTTGCGAAGAGAAGACATAAAAACAGTGTCGTAGAAGTGTTCAAGCTCGTAAACTCAAAAAAAGCCATGAAAATCTGTTTCTGTTAGTGAGAACAGTAGCTGAAAGCCATTAATAACATTGTAGTAGAAGAGAAAGATTTTAAGCCCAGAACATCGAAGTTGGAATCGAGATTCTCCGCTACCGACGTGTTATAGGAATGTTGATATTTACATAGGCACATACTTCCACCCTTCAAACGGAAATTATAACATAAGTTATATAAATTGGATATATTAAACGAGTTTGAAGGATGAATTCTTAGGCCATCTGGGTCTGCAGACAAGACATAAAATTAGGTTAGACGTAGGTGATGAGTAGCGTATTCCATTAGATGCAGACGTCTAGAGTGCAACCACTGATGTTTGGTTAAATCAAAAGAAAGCCACGCCTGTGCAAACCTGCCTATCATCACACGCACACGCACACGCAATCAGCAAAAAAAAAACAAAAAAAAAAGAGAAAAACAAACAACACAAAAAAAAAACAATAACAAAACAAACAGAAGGAGAAATGAGGAAATCTATTCGTACGCTAAAACCTCAAATTGTTAAAATGATAAAACCCTATTTACAGCCAAATAACTAAATATGAATAATCCAGACAAGTTTAAAAAATCACTCTACTGCACTCACGAAATTGCGCTACAAAAAAAAAGAGAAGACTATTGATCAACTAAAAAAGTAGATAAATGTGTATAAATTATAATAATGGCTGTCCTAATAGGTAAATTTTACGCTACAGACAAAGTTGACAAAAACTTCTAAATAAATCTAAGTTAAAAAGATAATGAGGCAAATATAAAAAGCATAACTTGTACTTAGCTGATCTACATATCGAACTGAGATTTATATATGAATCTAAAAGTTTCTCTCATAATTTTTCACCCAAAAAGTAAGAAGTATCGCCCAAGTATATCAGCCTTATTAACCGATACCGATACCTCAAAAAATGGCCGATACTACCGATACCGATACTATCTTGGTACATCCCTAATATTATAGTTATATAATATATATAATATATATAATATATTATATAGATAAATAATATATATATATATATATATAGTAGTATATACATATACATATATATATATTATATATATATATAATATATATATAACAAATAATGCTATATATATACTCTATATATATTAGGGGAACGTGTACCTATACCTAGAAAAGGACGGCCGATACCGAATACCATACTCTATCTGTTCTTATCTGGCGGGGTGTCCGATGATCATTACAGCCGTATACGTTACATTCAAGTATAATAAATACAACAGGTAATAATCGACAAGACTATTTGTGCACTCGTAGGCAACTCATATTGCTATTCCCTGTACACTAACCAATACTTAGTCCTCGTTTATAATATTTCATATTTCGGTTGCGTGCCAAAGTATATTTATTTATAAAATTAAATATAGTACCTTTAAGGAATAATAATTGCAAGATATACATATCTCTACATAACTTACCTTTAGTTTTCGTGTGTTATTTAAAAATATTCCATTCGTCCATTGTCAAGTAAGTAACTAGCAAGTTCCTAGCTTTGATTCTTTCAGTGTTTTTGACATGCATACTTACTTCAACAAGAAGATTCTTTAACATAGCTACAACTTAATAAGCGGAATAAAATAATGACAGAGAAGAGACTCTCCACTGATTAATTCACGCCCGAATAAGTTTCCAAATATAAAAAAAAACCGCTATTTACTCAAACATGACATTATATAAAATAACTCCGTTTAAGAAGCAGGGTCTCAATGTAGGCGAATGTTTCTTATCTCAAAAAAAGTGTAAAAGAAGTGAATTAAAATTTTGAAAAGTCACTTTGCTAGGAACACATACTGCGTTTGCTACGATCTAAAGTGAAAAAAATGACGTGAAATGTAACATAGTTTGTTATCTATTTTTGAGGAAAAAACGTGAAAGAAGAATTTACAATTTCCATTAACTAAAAATTCAATGTGACCTAACTTATTTACTGCCTATAACAACATGGCTACTTTACTTAATATTTTGAAAGATTGCTGAAGAACTATTAAGTAGGTATTAAATATAAGATAACGCCTGAAGATGAAAGTATTATATAAATAATGAATGTTATTTCTAGCACGTCAGTAATGTAAAGAAAAGGAAATAATACCACCTATACTTTCACAACATACCATTAACTGTGATGTTGGTTGCAGAAGAAACAAGTAATAACTTTATAAAAAATTAAGGGTAATTAAACTTTTTTGAAAAAGTCTGAAATGAGACTTGTTTTTCGTTTTCAACAGCAACCTGTAAATTTTCCACACTACGTCTTTTTCAGCATGCCCTCTTTCATGAACATCTAGTGACACCCTTCCAGCATCGCTTGGGCCAAGCTTGCTTCACTAAAATCTTTTTTTTTTAAAGCTACTCTTCAAATCTCATAGCTTTGCCTAATTAAACAAGTTCGCCTGCCACTTCCACTGTTGCTCTGCCTCGCTTCTTTTTCGTTAAGCTTCTTGCAGCATTTCGTGATTGTGCTTTTTTGATCTTTTTTTCGCTCTTCAGCAATTCTTTTTATCGTTTTAGCCCCTTTGTGCAAGCTTCATCTTCACGAGTCTTCCATTTTTTCTCTCTTCTCTATCCAAGAACGCAATGTATTAGTTCATATGCTTTAAACGTTCCAGGTGGAAAGGAGCTTCTGTGAGTTAGAGAACAATAAGTTCAAGCGTTTTATATAAATTTAGAGCACTTTTATATCAGTGATTAAGCATTAAAGTTCTCTACTAGAACATCAGAATGAACCCTGAGACTGCTTCGTTAAAGATCTGCCCTCGACTGTCTCCGGTGCTCTTTTCCATCATCTACATTACCAGTGGTGAATCACGTACAGTGAAAGCTGCTCGTTTACACTCTTCAGCACTGTCGAACATCTTGGACAGTTGTTTACTGATCAGGGAATCGCCTTGTTTATTAAAATCTGAGTGCCCCTCCAGTACTCAGCTGATGTCTATTGTAATTTTTTTTTCGCAACCTCTGTGCTTCCAGCGCTTTTCAATTTTATTGAGTTAACACTCAGACATAGCTTTACCTGAAAAGTTTCCATGAAGTCCAATTTTGCAAGAGAGCCAAGAAACTGGTATCGTGACGCGAGCAAACACAGTCTCAAGCACAACCACATTATTCCGATGAGCGAGTAGTTTTAGCTCTGTCATCATGCCATACAGTTGGATAATCTTGCTACAAGTAGAGGCAAGTGTTGTGACTTGTTATTTTGTCATCACTTGAATTTTTATATTTTGATGTTTACATTAACAACCTATGGCAATATTTGGTAACTGATCTTTCTTTAATTTAACTTTGCTGTAATTGATATGAACTGCTTTCTTTGAATGTTGTATAACTGCCTGGAAGCCATTTGAGGAAATGTTTATGCATTTCATGCATATTTTACAAAACATTTCGCCGTCTGACTGTTTCTTTCCCCACTCCCTAATTTTGAAGCCTTGAGGATCAGTTCTATCCAACCAAGACATTTGAAACTTACATCTTCCCATCTTTAAAAGTTTCAAATTTCAAAAAACTTTATTCAATTATTATTTAAAATTATTATTAAATAACACAACCTGAAAAATAAAATGTTAAAACAAATATATTTACCTATGTTTTTTAAAGTTATTCTATTCAATTAAACTCTTGTAGTGTTATAAACCACATTTAATTTCCTCAAAGCTCACAGGTAAAACAGAAGGAAAAGACATCTCCAAGTAACCTACTTGCCCCAAAAAAGTGAAGAAAAGTGAAGAAAAGTGTAAAAATGCTTAAAAAAGATGAAAAAAGATGATTAAGTGAAAAAAGTGTGTAAAACAAAGTGGAACAACAAAGATGTACCGCTTACAAGACCTAGAGATAGATAATCCATTCAATACTCAAAATTCAAAAATTCACAAATTGTGATGCAAAAACATTAAGCTTTCACTAGTATCTGGCGAGAGACTGTTCCTTTTTGGGGTGTTTACATTCCTACCTAACCTACACTATAAATACGCTCTTTCTCGACTCGATGGAAGGATTGTGAGACTATTAGTTTGCCATGCACAGCACTGATAAATGGAAAACCTTTGGCCCCATTTTCATGCCACCGCATGAAAGGATTTCTGTCATGTAGGCCAGCATCTCATCGTTTTCGAAGAGCCGCGATCTCCTCCACAGACTTGCATTTGAATTATCTTTGCCCTTGATGACGTGTCTCTATTTTCTATGATGAGTTCCCTGTTGTCGATTCCTTTTGCAAGTGAATGCAATTTCGGCTATGAACTTTATTCAAAGTTCTAACTATCCAAAGCCGCATCTTCAGTAGGTTTATGTTTCGACGAAAACCAGTGTGCACTATTCAAGTGCTGTTTCTGCCAAGGTTGAAAATTATTTATTCTTTTATTTTTTTGTCTGTTTTTTTTTTTTTTTTTTTTTTTTTTTTTTTTTTTTTTTTTTTTTTTTTTTTTTTTTTTTTTTTTTTTTTTTTTTTTTGTTTTTTTGTTGCTTTTTTAGATGCATTCTAGAAGTGTGTTCACGTCGGATATGGCCATTCGTTGTGCGTGTGTTCACCTAGACTTACACGGTGAATTCCTGTATTAGACCAACTCTTTTATTGACTGTATTTTGTTTACAAGGTTGTACCGCCGTTCACGTAGCAGTAACCGCCTAGTCAGGGACTGTTGCGCTGTGGTGATACGCCCTCAAAAATCCACTCTAACGCACAATTTACGTGCACGGATGAGCAACCAGACTGCAGTGCTCTAACAGTGAGGCGAAATTAAATTTGAGTAGGAAGACACAGATGATTGATAGACGAATTCTCACAGAAACAGAGAGTGAGACAGGAAAGAAAGTAACACGCTCTCACGCGAGACCAGCTCTGGTAGTTACCGACCACATCTAACACTGCAAACACTCATGTGGCCGACCACACACCCCCTTGTCACACCGGACCGGCGTCGTAAAGTGATGCGCATGCGTTCGCGTAGGTTAGGTACGCGAAGTGGATAGTTCCCTCGAGTCACTGGCCTACTCACAGTACCTGATAGGAATCAAGGGATAACAAGCATCCAACATCGCGGCTCGCAAAATAAATGGGTCAAGTGAACTAGAAAGTTACAAGTACCAATTTATACAGCTCTTTTGCCTCGTTACGACTCGTGACCCTATCCATAAATGCCGGAGAACAACCAGAGCCCCTCCGCCCCAACACAGATATGAGCCATCAGCGATACTCAGCTACAAGGGCGCGTAATGAGACCGCTTGTGTCGATAGGTGGAGAAGTAACTGAGAAGAGGAAAAAAAAGTCTCGCACTTAACTCGAATCCCAGTTCTTTGAGGGGCCGCACCTATGCAAACCACGTGTAATGTTGAGGTTTTCAAAAACATTTTTTTGTGTTATTTAAGTCAACGGATGTTCTTATTATTGTCAACAGAGAGGACGACGTAACACGTTCGAAAGAGATAGAAAAGCTAATGTGTCTTAGAGAGAGAGATTTGTAGAAGTTGTGATTTTAAAAGAATTAAAACACTTTCATCAAAGCCTTAGTGCAGACGACCCAACCCTCTGAAATCTATCCAGGATCAGCTAGATAGAAATTCCGCGTACAAGCATTTAAAACGCAAAGGCTAATCTAGAAGTAATAAAGATGGGAGAGCGTAATTCGATATATTGATAGCATATGGGATTAGGTCAAGTCATCGACGATTATTCGAGTGCGACTAGAGTTACGATGTGCAGAGTGAGTAAATCATTGAGACAAACAGACAGGAATAAAGAGTCAGTGACTGTATAGTCAACAAGGAGACCCTCGTAGGCAACACACCACATATTGAACAGAAAAGAAGAAGTCGCCCCCATCAACAACAGCGGACAGTTTGCACTGACTTGAAAGCATAACTAACATAAGCTAAAAGAGAGATAGGAAACCCAAAGGAGGGGAGCTTGTAGAGCAGTGACGCGTGAGATACCCGGTCAAATGCTTTGGATAGTGTCAAGCAGCCACCACACAAGTCTTCACCTACGTAGGATTGCGCCTACAGGCGAAATACCCATAAATCTTATTATAATTAGGAATATTATCATCGCCATAGTAATCTTCGAGCACCCGAAGAGCCTATCTGGTAATCCAGAAAGAAGGGAAAGAGATTGCAGATGATCTAAGAAAATGAGAGTTGAGAAGGGGTTTCAAAGATCTTAAGATAAGAATAGCAAAGGTGAGAGCCTATAGGAGTCTGAATATTTAAGAAGGATTCAGAATGCCACAGCGATTTGTTTTCGATTTTTTTCGAATAGGTTGACATATGCCGTGCTTCCAACAAGCTGAGGAAATGGCTAAGTATTGAGGCATAGAGATATACGTTGATAAACGAAGGGTGGGGTAGAGCAACGGAATTAGCCAGCCACTCTCAAAACTCAGAGAGGGGTTAATGCCACCGCGGGCCACCCCCCCAAGAACGTTCATAGTATTTCAGGATGCTGCATGCATTCCATCAAATGAAATGGACGAGGTAAAGCATTGGATACTGAGAGGAACCAGGAGGAGGAAGATGGACATACGAGAATCGCCAGGTGCCAATTGATCATAGAGGAAAATAGGGGCCGAAGAGCACGATGTGCCGTTTCAGTTGGCACCCAGTGCCGATAATCAACAGACATACATCAAAGCGACATTAACGTAGAGGAGCAAGGATATGATTTACAGAAGGTTGTTAAGAGATTGTTTTGTCCAAGAGGGCCAGCGAGAGATTGTCATAGGAGAATCCAAGGAGGTCCATGGTGAACAGTTCGTTTAATGAAAGTCCGCTCTGCCTCGTCGCAAGGAGTATCCCTTGCATACGAACTCATTACTTAGCTGAAATCGAAACAGATTGGCAAGATGATAGAAGAACGGAGAATTTTTCCAGCACCCAGTAATAGCGATGGTCTCTAAGCTACTTGAACTCGGGCCATGGAATAGCACGATTCAACCATGGATTTTGGGATAAAAAAGATTTAGCACAGAAGGAATTGGAACCTGCGTTAGTCCACCTATTTAACAATTACAGTTTCCGCCCAACTCTTTATCGGCAGAAGCTTGAAGCGTCTTTGAACGAGTCATAAGCAGTCACTCACATCCCTATAGTTAGCGTAGAAAAAGCAATAAGCGCAACGCACGTAGTTCGATCTATCTGATAACTGCCCCAACATCGCCTGATCAACCAGTCCAGAAACCGCCATCTAGGTCCAGTGATGGACGAATGTTGAGACGAAGTTATTTAAAACATTAAGTGATTTATAGGTTGTGTCTCAGAACACCTTTTAACCCGGATAGGAGACGAAGGTGTATGTATTTATTAGAGAGAAGGTACTAGTGGTGAAACAGCAGTCAAGCTGTGTTCAAGAATCGGTTCGGGTAACGATCCGGAATGTAGTGTAGCTTTATTTAATGTCAGTTGCTCCAATCGTTTGCAGCAAATACCTGGATATTCCGGCTCACTCCCTCCACCTAAATCCAGTCACGAGAGAACCCCAACATTCTAGTTCTTGTTGTACATTTGAATCCGCCTAATAGAGGACGTCTAGTATTCTGGATGAGAACGCAGCCCTATAATCGCATGTTCTTCGTGAGACGAGTAAGTTCCGAAAAGCAAGGCATGAAAACTCTTTTCTGGTTAGGAGAACGAGTTTAGCAGAAGGCATAACATATGTAGTACAAGTAGACGAAGGAAGAAAGATTTTTAAGCCACTCAGAACATCAAGTTTAGGATGCATTAGAGATTCTCGAGATACGTTTATATAGCAATTTTATATTTACATAGGCACATACACCACCCTTCAAATGGAAATTATAAAATAAGTTTTAGTTGGATATATTAAACGAGTGTGGACTAGGCTTTAGCCATCTGGGTCTCAGACAAAGCGTAGCATTTAAAATTTAGGTTTGAGTTAGAGACCGGTAGTAGGTATTCCCAATGGATTCGCCAGAGATTTAGAGGCAATGCCATGATGTTGGGTAAAGTCAAAAGAGAAAAGCCACTGCTTAATGGCAAATCTGCTCATCATACACCTGCACCACGCACATTCCAAAAAAAAAAAAAAAAATAAAAAAAAAAAAAAAAAAAGCATAAACAAATTAGACACATAAACAAAGGAGAGAATGAGGAACTAATTGATTCGTACGCATAAAACCTAAATATTAAGAACGAATATAATATCCCTAATTTACACCGCAAGATCATCTAAGGAACTAGAGATAATCCAGAAGAGTTATCAAAAACACACTCACTGCCGGCACATACCCCCGTCTTTTTTCCTATCCCCCCACAAATTGCGTACAAAAAAGAATTAAACAATTACTATTGACCTCAATCTAAAAAACATTGTATAATCTGTAGCAATTACTAATAATGGCTGTCCAAATAGCGCAGTAAATTTTACTTGCTATTAAACCGCACTATGTGGGTGAGAATACGCTAAAAATCTACGCTTAAAAGAAACGAATCATCGAGAAAAAAAGAAACATTATAACTTCCTTTACCTAGCTTCCTATATTCGGAAAACTTAACGTTTATTACTTGAATCTAAAACGTTTCTCATAATTATTCTGACGCAAAAAGGTAAGAAGTATCGGCGGCTAAAGTATCGGGCGATTTCTAACCGATACCGATTACCAATAAAAATGGCCTGATTATCCGATACGCGTATACTATCGGTTACCACTCCCGTAATATGATATCATACCAACTATGACTATTAGCAGTCTATTATACTAGTCTACAAATATATATATTAATGTCTACTAAATCTTATACTATAGTACATTATATCCTATACTATAATATATATTACTATATATAATAACTTATTATTATCTCGCATGCACTATAAAAATAATTCTACTATTATATACTACATATACTTATTTAATCTTACTACAGTATACTTATTACGCAAATACCAAGGATAATATCCACTTAACATACCTTTTTTCAATAATGATCTAGGAGTATATTCTAAATAAGACGACTGTAATTTTTTTTTCTGAGCATTTCAGTGTGAATAGCGAACTGTAAAACTTTTCAAGTTCAACTTCCTTACCGAGTCTTCCTTTTCTGTATCCTATCCATCTCTTCTATCCATCTTAACAAATGCTGCCATGAACTGACACTTTATATCTTTTTGGAAAAATAACCAGTGAGAGTGTCAGATAACATAGTCGAATTATATAAATATTGTGCCATACGAAATTACATAGATAAATAGCATAATAATTAATCAATTAACCAATAATAGATGAATAATCAACAACTCAGACTCTATAATCAAATCTCAATAATCTAAAGATACATAAATATATAAACTATAAAATATCCCAAAATCGAGTATTGTCTTCTACAAGTTTTATGTGTGCCTTACCTATACACATGCGATTGGGAGTCTCGTAGGTCGGGGAGTCGGGAGTCGGGAAGTCGTAGCATTTTTCAGTACGGAAGGCGAGTCGGCGCAGTCTGGAGTCGGGGAGTCGATTTTCCCAAACAACGTCTGGGAGTCTGGCCAGTCGGCAAGTTTCGAAGTAAAAAAAAACGAGCTCCTTTCTCGGATCCCTAAAACAATTTTAGTACTAAGCAAACTTTTTCTCCCACAAAATTGCGGCAAAGAAACTCGTAATTCGATTTTTTTAGTATAAAAGACACACTTTTTTTTCTTATTTGACAATGTTCTTTTGATAGCAAATTTCAATGTTGTTTATTTTTAACTGGTTCATAAAAATAACATGTTATAAAACTGCGTTATAAAATGAAAGATTACTCTGACTACTTGTTGTATTTGCCATGTAACGAGATTATCAAACAGCGAGCGATGCTCATTAATAATACGTAACAAAACGTTACAAGAGTTCAGTAAGAGTTACAATAACTGATTTTAAAAATTAAGAGTCACACCAATTATAAGATTAGAGGACAATAGCTTAAAAACGAGTCGGATAGATTATACTATCACTTTTCAGTAACAAAAGCTGTTTGCTGACTGTCACTCGGTGAGTTTGCTTGTCAGCATTTCATAAATCATTCTTTCTCTCTCCTCCTATATGTGAATTTTCTAAAATGTATCATATCTTAAATTTTATTGGTGGTCTCTAGACATCCGCTGAAAGCTATATGTATCTACACACAACCAGTTAGGCTATTAGTCGTAATGTATAATTATAATAGAATAATCTACTCAGCTTTATTTAAAAATATAAATAAGTTAAATCAGTTTGATTAAACAAATTAATTAATTTTACGCCTGTTGTCAGAGGGGGTTTGTAGTTTAGTGAGCAAATGACCTTGATCATTTGACTGTGCCAAGTGTTTACCAAGCGTTTTATATCTTATAACTATATACTTAGATATATTACTCTATATACTATACGCTGCAGCCCGTTTATATTACTATAACTATATTATACTATAATATATACTATATACTTATATATATTATATATATATAAGTATATATATTATTAGCATATAGGGTATAGTCAGCTGGCGATCAGCAACTTTTGCTTATCTCGTGCTGCTCCGTCTCTCTCTCTCCTCTCTGCTCTCTCGTCTCTCTCTCTCTCTTCTCTGCTCCCTCTCCTCTCTCTCTCTCTCTCTCTCTCTTCTCTCCCTCTCTTCTCCTTCTCTCGTCTCTCTCTCTCTCTCTCTCTTTCTCTCTCGTTCTCTCTCCTCTCTCTCTCTCTTCTCTCTCTCTCTCTCTCTCTCTCTCTCTCTCTTCTCTTCTCCTCTTCCTCATAATATGATACTGAGTGATAGCAGTGTGACGTGGTAGTATTCTGAATTAATACTATATATATAATTAATATGTATATTACTACCTTATCGTATAATTATTGTATATAACCATTTACTAATATTTTATCTTATATATTGCGTGAAATATCTTGTGTTTGCTATTCTAAAGCCTCAATCCATATCTCATCTTATACTCTCACAAAACCGCCTGATTCAATAGCTACTATGCTCTAAAAAGGATAGTTACATTGCTGGAAGCTGGTCAATGTAGTGCGTTGAAAATGAGAGAGAGAGAGAGAGAGATATACATAATCAATTTAAACTTTATAATAAAGAATATTAATCTTCAAAACATACCCCAACCTAGAAGCCTACAGCGACAACAGCTGAATCCATCTATTTTTGCTGAATTTCCTTTCGGTAAATTTTAGATAGTACACAATGTCAAAGAAACATACAATAAAAAACTAAAACAAATTATTTAAAATTAATCTCGCCTCCTATTCAAGTGACGATTAGACTTAGATCGTTCCTATCCTCCTACAGACCTTTTTTTGGGTCTCTTACTTCAGTCAAATAAATAGCTTCTGTCTATATAATTTGTCTGCTCATTTTGTTTCTTTTCTTACTAAAATTAGATCATTCTACTCCCAAGGCGGGATTGATACCTCTGCCGCCCACGCGACCGGAGTGGCGAGTGCGGGAATCTCTCGGCCTTCGCGGAACTACGGACATTATCGTGGTTTATGCGACTAATTCCCCACCCTCCGGGCGAGTGTGCGGCCTTCCTCTGTGGAAACCCTCCGCTCTTTTGTCTTTGGTGGCTGTTATCCGCGAAGATGGTACCTCTGCCGTCCTCCCTACTGGTATGCAAAACGTTCTCCTCCCGCTGTGTTCCCGCGTCGACTTCGAGACCCCTACTATTGCCGTTTGTGAATACCTTTAGCAAATATTATACAGTTAACTCATATAAGATATGTATATATATTGGTCTAGTATATTATGTATTATATATTATGTATATATATATATATATATATATATATATACTTTATATATTGATTATATAATATATCAGTATTATATATGATGACTATTTTCCCCGTGCTCCTTATAGAAAAAGCATTGCCTACAATATTTTTTATTTATTTATTATTTTTTTTTTATACATTTTCCTAACTAAATTTTAAAAGGTATTCCAAATAACTGATTTCCTTTTCGCTGCTAGCTATTGTAGTGTTTGAGATATATATTTGTTTTCCCGCACTAAAATTTGACCATGCATTCCACGCAATGTATCCTGTTCCGGTAGCTGTTTGTAGTTTTTTGATGACTATGGATTTTGCCTCTTCTAGAGGGCTGATCCATATAAATTATAAATAATATATAATATATATATATATATATATATATATATATATATAATAAATATTATATATATATATATATATATATATATATATAATAATGATATATATATATAGGTGAAAATTTGTTTAAAACTACAAATATCTCAATCCATATCTCCAAAAACTTACAATAGCTACAGAAAAATGAATTTAACAGTTATTTTATTTATGGTGTTTTGTGGAAAATTAAAGAAAAGAAAAAATTAATCTCAAAACTACAATAAGCTACAGCGAACTGGAATACACTTTGGAGATCCTTGGTAAATTTAGTGGAAATGTAAAAAAAAAAAAAAAAAAACAAAAAATTTAAAAAAAAATTCAAAAAAAATCAATCTAAAAAAACTTTACAATAGCTGACAGCGAAAAGGAATAACATTTTGGATTCCATTAGTAAAATTTAGATAGGAAAAAAATGTAAAAAAAAATTATAAATAATAAATAAATCTAAATAAATATTGGCCTTTTTTTTAGGACAGCACGATAGGTAATATATATAATTTATTGTAGAAGGTATTACACGGCTAATGTAGGCTCGAGTCAGACGGCGGAACATCCAGTGGTGGACCGTTTTCCATACCTGCTGTAGGGGAGCGGCGGAGGAAACCCCGGCGCGACAACCGCGAACATTACGCAATAGGAGCGGGGCGCTTATCGGAGATCCTCCCCGAGGGCGGGAATTAGTCCTACCCGTAGTTCCCCCGGAAGGCTGAGAGACCCCAACTCCTGCCATCTTTGCGGTTTACCCTGTGGTATTCTTTTAGTTAAAAAAAAACAGCAAAAAATTCAAATTCATATTAAATTTTAACACGATAACCCAATAAAAAGGCCTCTAAATAGGCTCTCTAATTATATTACTATTAACATTTCTATCACAATTTTTATTTATTTATTTATTTTCACATATTTATTGAAACTTTTCCAGGATGCCAAAAATGTATCCTTTTCGCTTAGCTATTGTAGTTTTTAGTGATATGCCATATGGCAAAATATATTAAGTATATAATATATATATTATATATTATATATATATATAAACACTATAATATATATATATATATATATATATATCATATAATATATATTTTATACACTTTCCGCACAGAAGTTTGTACCTGATTCCAAAAATGTTATCCATTTTTCCGTAGCTGTTGTAGTTTTTGAAATATGGATTGAGATATTTGTGGTTTTTAACGTAATTCACCCTTAACTATATTATTATATATATATTATATAATACTACTATATATATATATTATATATCATATATATATATACTAATATATATTATTAAAGTATTATAATAATATATAATATATTTATTATAGATATATATATAGGTCAGCCTCTCGAAAGCATCATAATCAATAATAATAATCAATAAATAATAATAATAATAATAATTAATAATAATAATAATAATAATAATAATAATAATAATAAATAATAATATATATAATAATAATTAATGAAATAATAATAATAATAATAATAATAATAATAATAATAATAATAATAAGATAATAATAATAATAATAATAATAATAATAGATATATTAATACATAATATTATTATTATTATCTATTTATTAGTGGATTTATTATATTATACTTGTACATTTATTTCAATTATTGATTATTATGTGATTTTTTTTTATATTATTATTATTATTATTATTCTATATTATTATTATTATATTATTTTATTATTATTAATAATAATAATAATAATTAAATAATTAATAAAATAATAATAATAATAATAATAATATAATAATAAAATAATAATATTAATATTAATAAAATAATAATAATAATAATTAATAATAAAATAATAATAATAATAATATAATAATAATAATAATAATAATAATAATAAAAATAAATAATAATAATAATAATAATAATAATAATAATAATAATAATAAAATGAATATTATTATTATTATTATTATTATTTTTATTATAATTATTATTATTATTATTATTATTATTATTATTATTATTATTATTATAATAATAATAATATATATAATAATAATAATAATAATATATTAATAATAATAATAGATATAATAATTAAAATAATAATATCTAAAAAATTCTTAATAATATAACAAGAATACAAAATAATATTATTATTACTTATATATATTATTGATTATTATTATATATTATTGATTTTATTATTATTATTATTATTATTTATTATATTAATTTTTAATTTAAATTATAATATTGTAAACTTTTTTTGTCAACAAGTTTACGTGTGCGTACATAGGCCTACGCGTAATATAAAGTGTCTATTTTGTTAAAAAAGTGTTAAATATTATTATTATTATTAGAAATTATTTAAACATTTATTTTAAAAAGATTTTTTTTTTTTGCAATGTTTAACAAAGTATATAACGAATGAAAATAAAAGTTCCGTAATTTGGAAAAATATCAAGCGTCCATTTCCGATTTGGTAGTCGGGAGTCGGGAGTCGGGAGTCGGGAGTCGATTGTTGCTAAAATCGACTCGGGAGTCGGAGTCGGGAGTCGGTTGTTTGTAAAATCGATCTGGGAGTCGGAGTCGGAGTCGAGTTATTTTTTTCTGACTCCCCATCCCTGCGCTAATACACTTATTGATAATTTTAATGTTTGAATATACCAAATGCATTTCTTTGTTAAAAAGTGTTTTTATATATATTATATATAATATATATATATATACTTATATATATATATATATATATATATATTAATAATATATATATTATAATATATATATATATATATAATAATATATATATATATAAATAATATATATATAATTATATATATATATAAATATATTTTTTTTTTGTCTTGTCAGTGTACAGGACCCACCACGCCTCACAAATGGCCTCACTGGGTTTGAAAAAAAATTCAACACATGGCGGTTCCTGGAACATACATGCTTTCAAATGTCAAAAAGAGATGTTGAATATAGAAATGAATATTCGAGTCAATTAAAATTATATATATTCCTATGTATAATACGCTCAAAGAAACTTTAAAAAAAAGAAAAAAAACAAGAGTATCAGAAAAAGGAAAGGTTATAAATAATGTAGTAGTATTTCCATTACGTGGGATACACAACTTAAACACTTCAAAAAAAACCATTTATGCAACACTGGTATAAATCTAAAAATATGGTCAGTTCACCAAATAAGTAATATAAAAATATCCAAAAACTTCCCAAAAAATGGTCAGTTCACAAAATGGTACTAATACAAGAATACCCAAAACTACAAAAGATGGTCCAGTCCACAAAATGATAGTAATAAGTAAATATTCAAAAACTTCCCAAAAGGTGGTCAGTTCACAAAATGGTAATAATATAAGAATACTTATTAAAACTACAAAAGATGGTCAGTCCACAAAATGATAGTAACAAGAGAATATCCAAAAACTTCCCAAAAGATGGTCAGTTCACAAAATGGTAATAATATAAGAATACTTAAAACTAGTCTACAAAATGATAATAGGAACAAGTATCGGAGTTTAAATGTAAAAGATATGTGTTGAATGAAATGGGAACTGATAAGGCAGAGGGTAGTATGAAAGTTATGACTACTGTACATATGGCAGCTTATTCTGGATACTATCCTATGTAATACGCTCAACAGAAAACTTTAAAAAAGAAAAAAACATCAGTATCAGAAAAAGATAAGCGTGAGATAAATAATCCACGTCGATAGTATGTAAATTCCTACCTGGACTACACAACTAACTCCTCAAGCACAAACCAGTTATCACACCATTGCTAGTTAAATCTTATTAAAAAATAGTGTCAGCTTCACCAAAACAGTAATTTACTAGAGTAATATCCCAGGTGAATATAACACGAACTCCCCAACTAAAAAATGATCAGTTCAGTAAAAGGTCACTAATACAAAATCCCAAAACTACAAAAATGTCACAGTCCGAAATAAATGATATTAATAGTAAATATCTCAAAAAAGTTAGCTATGCTGATGCTTGGCAAAGCGAGCTAACTTTCCTCGTGAATCTGCTTATTTGTCATCTGATTCACACCATCAAGTTGTCGTTCTCTCTGCTCTTACTTAGCACGACTCGAGGTTTACGATCTAATTCTGTTGTCCAGAGCTCATACCATCACTCTAACCTGATGCTCTCATAAGTGTACAGATTATGATAAGAATACTGTTAAACACTGACAAAGATCGATGTCATCCACAAAATGTATGAGTTACACAGAGAATACTCGCATACTGAGTGATCGCCCACTGGCACGCCTCATCTCTATTGACATAAAAATGGTCAGTTCACAAAATGGTAATAATAT
Organism: Trachelipus rathkii; assembly: GCA_015478945.1. Taxonomy (NCBI): domain Eukaryota; kingdom Metazoa; phylum Arthropoda; class Malacostraca; order Isopoda; family Trachelipodidae; genus Trachelipus; species Trachelipus rathkii. The sequence continues at coordinate 25,088 of JABUQX010093332.1, read as the reverse complement.
AAGAATACTTAAAACTAGTCCACAAAATGATAATAGGAACAAGTATCGGAGTTTAAATGTAAAAGATATATGTTGAATGAAATGGGAACTGATAAGGCAGAGGGTAGTATGAAAGTTATGACTACTGTACATATGGGCAGCTTATTCTGGAGTATATTCCTATGTATAATACGCTCAAAGAAAACTTTAAAAAAGAAAAAAACATAGTATCAGAAAAAGGAAAGCGTGATAAATAATGTAGTATGTAATTTTCCTTACGTGGGATACACAACTAACACTTCAAAAAAAACCATTTATGCAACACTGGTATAAATCTATTAAAATATGGTCAGTTCACCAAATAAGTAATATAAAAATATCCCAAAAAATGGTCAGTTCACAAAATGGTACTAATACAAGAATACCCAAAACTACAAAAGATGGTCCAGTCCACAAAATGATATTAATAGGTAAATATTCAAAAACTTCCCAAAAGGTGGTCAGTTCCCAAAATGGTAATAATATAAGAATACTTATTAAAACTACAAAAGATGGTCAGTCCACAAAATGATAGCAACAAGAGAATATTCAAAAACTTCCCAAAAGGTGGTCAGTTCTCAAAATGGTAATAATATAAGAATACTTGTTAAAACTACAAAAGATGGTCAGTCCACAAAATGATAGTAACAAGAGAATATCCAAAAACTTCCCAAAATGGTAATATAAGAATACTTAAAACTAATCCACAAAATGATAATAGGAACAAGTATCGGAGTTTAAATGTAAAAGCTATATGTTGAATGAAATGGGAACTGATGAGGCAGAGGGTAGTATGAAAGTTATGACTACTGTACATATGGGCAGCTTATTCTGGAGTATATTCCTATGTATAATAACTCAAAGAAAACTTTAAAAAAAGAAAAAAACAAAGTTTTCTTTGAGCTTATTATACATAGGAATATACTACAGAATAAGCTGCCCATTTTGTAGCAGTAGTCATAACTTATCATACTACCCTCATGCCTCATCAGTTCCCATTTCATTTCAACATATAGCTTTTAACATTTAAACTCCGATAACTTGTTTCCTATTATATTTTGTGGATTAGTTAAGTCTTCTTTATTACCATATGATGAACTGACCATCTTTTGGGAAGTTTGTATATTTTCTTGTTACTATCATTTGTGGAGAACTGACCATCTTTTGTTAGTTTTAATATAGGTATTCTTTATATGTATACCATATTTGGAATGTAACCCCTTTGGGAAGTTTTTGAATTACCTAATTAATATCCATTTTATGTGGACTGGACCATCTTGTTAGTTTTGGGTATTCTTGTATACTACCCATTTTTGTGAATAACCATATTTTGGGAAGTTTTTGGAATTTTTATATTACTTAATGGTGAATGAACCATATTTAATAGATTGTATACCATGTTGCATAAATGGTTTTTGAAGTGTTTAGTTTGTGTATCCCACGTAAGGGGAAAATTACATACTATCATTATTAATATCAACGGTTCCTTTTTCTGATACTATTGTTTTTTTTCTTTTTTTAAGGGTTTTCTCTGTAGCGTATAGATACATAGGAATATACTCCAGAATAAGCTGCCCATATGTACAGTAGTCATAACTTTCATACTACCCTCTGCCTTATCAGTTCCCATTTCATTCAACACATATCTTTTACATGTTACTATCATTTTGTGAACTGACCATCTTTTGTAGTTTTAATAAGTATTCTTATATTATTACCATTTTGTGAACTGACCACCTTTTGGGAAGTTTTTGAATATTTACCTATTAATATCATTTTGTGGACTGGACCATCTTTTGTAGTTTTGGGTATTCTTGTATTAGTACCATTTTGTGAACTGACCATTTTTTGGGAAGTTTTTGGATATTTTTATATTACTTATTTTTTGTGGACTGGACCTTCTTTTGTAGTTTTGGATACTTATATTACTACCATTTTGTGAACTGACCATCTTTTGGGAAGTTTTTGGATATTTTTATATTACTTATTTGATGAACTGACCATATTTTAATAGATTTATACCAGTGTTGCATAAATGGTTTTTTTTTGAAGTGTTAGTTGTGTATCCCACGTATGGAAAATTACATACTACATTATTTATCACGCTTTCCTTTTTCTGATACTTTGTTTTTTTCTTTTTTTAAAGTTTTCTTTGAGCGTATTATACATAGGAATATACTCCAGAGGAAGCTGCCCATATGTACAGTAGTCATAACTTTCATACTACCCTCTGCCTCATCAGTTCCCATTTCATTCAACATATAGCTTTTACATTTAAACTCTGATACTTGTTCCTATTATCATTTTGTGGACTAGTTTTATGTATTCTTATATTATTACCATTTTGTGAACTGACCATCTTTTGGGAAGTTTTTGGATATTCTCTTGTTACTATCATTTTGTGGACTGACCATCTTTTGTAGTTTTAATAAGTATTCTTATATTATTACCATTTTGTGAACTGACCACCTTTTGGGAAGTTTTTGAATATTTACCTATTAATATCATTTTGTGGACTGGACCATCTTTGTAGTTTTGGGTATTCTTGTATTAGTACCATTTTGTGAACTGACCATTTTTGGGAAGTTTTTGGATATTTTTATATTACTTATTTGGTGAACTGACCATATTTTAATAGATTTATACCAGTGTTGCATAAATGGTTTTTTTTGAAGTGTTAGTTGTGTATCCCACGTAAGGAAAATTACATACTACATTATTTATCACGCTTTCCTTTTTCTGATACTATGTTTTTTTCTTTTTTTAAAGTTTTCTTTGGGCGTATTATACATAGGAATATACTCCAGAATAAGCTGCCCATATGTACAGTAGTCATAACTTTCATACTACCTTCTGCCTCATCAGTTCCCATTTCATTCAGCTTCTACTGGATGGTCGCATATCACATCTAAGTTCAAAAACTCCCGGAAAAGCCATTTTAGATAACATAACAATATTGAAAATACCATCTCATACAACAACGAAGCTCCAGCCACTTGATATTGCAGTCTTTGGCCCATTAAAAAAAATATTGGGCAGAACAGATGAATAATTGGATATTCTCTAGTGGAATCCCCATCAAGGTCATGACCAAAAAACAATTTGTTAACAATTTGTCTGCAATCTGGTATAAAGGTTTATCAAAAACCAATATTGAAAGTGGATTTAGAACTGTAGGAATCTAGCCCTATCCATTTGACCGCAAGAAATACCAGGAATCAAATTTTGATCCATCTTTGTTACAAAAGTATAACAAATGGATCGAAGACGGAAAACACCTACTCCTCTGTCAGTGTCAGAGCCAGAAGAACCTGCTCCCCAAGAACCTCAAATAAATGTTGAGGAGTCACCAACACTGGATAAGGATGGTAAGCCACGTTGTGGCAGATGGATTTGGATTGAAGAGGGAGCTGACAAGGGGCAATCACTTCTGTCTATCACTTCCTCAAATTCAGACATGTTATCACAGAGCAACAGCTTTTTGAATGTTGTGTCTAAGAGGTTTGGTTAAAGCCCATCAACATCAGGTGCAGCAAAACGTCGGAAATGTGTAAAAACATTAATGCACAATATTTCCTGATGGAAGAGCTTGATAAAGTCATTGATTTAGAGGCGCACTTGACAAGATGAGCATACTCCACAACCCAAAATGCTCTACAAATACTGGCAAAAGCCGCCATGCTCGCAAACTGAAAGATTTGTAGTAGTGTTACAGAAGATGAGATTGAGAGAATGAAGAATTGATGAACAGAGGAACGATATGATTTGATTCTGCAGATTAATTGAGAATTTGGAACCTAAAACTGGAAATTCAAAAAAATGTGTGTTATCAAAAAATACATACTGATACATACATACTTCTGCCCTGCTGGCCCACCTTAATTGGAGGGTCAAACTGCTTCCAAAGCCGGCTGCCGCCACTGGGCAATTCCACAGGTTGAGGGAGAAGATATAGAGAAGTCGGCGTGGGGGGCGTCAAGAGCTGGGCACCTAGAAGGAGGTGCTCCATTGTGTCTTGGGAAATGTAACATTCTGGTGCAAGTGGTGGGATTTGACTTGTCTAGTTTGGATATCTAATATTTATATTGCAACGAGTGTTAGGTGGTGACTGATCTGCTCCGGGCGAAGGTCCATTTGGCCGCTTTCTGGACAGCATTTCGTTCTCTAGGTGGATGTTTTGGGATGGTGGTGTTTTAAGTAAATGTATTTTGGGCGTTTGTAGGTAAGTGTTTGTTTAGATAATAATACGTATATCTGAAAACCAATAACATATTGGGAGGGCGAGGAGGAATTATGTAGAGTGTTGTAACTGAATTGAGCTGGTGAAGAAGGGGGGGGGGGTTAGTCTTTGTCGAGGGGGATTGGAGAGAATTTGGTGACAAGGGTGGGTTGGATTACAGGTTTTCTGATAGAATTGAGTCCCCACCATCTCCAGGTGTGTGGAGATGGGAGAGGATGAGGTTTTCGCTCTTTGTAAAATGGTTGGAATGTGGGCTGTTTTTAGTGCACCTGTGGATAATTCTGAAGGGCTGTATTTTGAAAGATTTTGTAATTTTATTTGTGTTCGAATTTGAGTGTGCTGTGAACCATGCTGGTGAGGCATAGTTAGTTTAGATTTTCTCGAAGAAGTTTGTTCCTTAAAGGTAGTGGTGAGTGTGTGTTTCCTATCAAAAATACATACTTCATTAAATGCCGAAAATTAGAAAGAATAGGAGATAAATTATTTGCCGTATATAATGACAAACCCTGAAAATTTTATGTTGGCAGACTGAATCAAGTATTCTCTAATGACAGTGACGAAGATATTAATAAAGTATCAATGAAGTTCCTTGGCTACAGAGGGGGAGGACTCTTTGTAGCAAAAAGCAATGCCCAACTAGAAACTGTCCCAGCTTCAAATATATTTATGGGGCCCATTCCCAGCACAGTAGCAGCAGGAAAAGGAGTGAAAGTGCAGCAGGACATATATAACCACATCAATTCAATGTGGGAACAGTTCTGCAAGTACTACAATAGTTAAAAATAAAAGGCGGGTTCTATAAACAAAGTAAATAAAATATATCTATATAATACTTATATAGAATCCCCTCACTAGTTATGGTCAGTATATTAGTTAAGTATATATATATTATATATATATGATTAATATATATAATACTATATATAATAAATATATATAATATTATATATTACTATATAATATAGCTATATATATACTAATATATATATATATATTATATATACTATATTATATAATCATACTCATATATCACTACTTATAATATATATATATAGTATATATAATATAGTATATATATTATATATATTATATCTTTATATAGAAGTATAGTATAGTATATATATACCAGTATATATATATATATATATATAATAATATTATTATATATAATATTATATATATATATATATATATATATATATATTATATTATCCATACTTATATATGATTGTATGACTATACCATGACTATATATACTATTATATATATATATATATATATATACCGTATAATATTATATATATATATATATATACTATATATATATATATAATATATATATATATATATATATATATTAATATATATATATTATATATATGATTCCATTTACTTTTTAAATTATATTTGTATAAATAAAAATGGGTTACATGACTATAGAAAGGGTTTTTGAATGTGGGTTTTTTTTAATGGCACTTGGGATTTTTTTAAAGTCATTTTGAAAATCGTGGGATTTTTCAACATTTCACTTTTTTTTTAAATAATTTACAAAATATAAGAGCGAAACCAAATATTGATATAGGGTTATATAGCCTAGTAAAAGGCTCAATTATGCAATACTTTAAAAGTTCACAATAAATAAATATAGTTTAATAAATATAACGAAAATAAGGATAAAACGTTTTGTTTTTACTATATAAAAAATACTAAATTATTAATTTTTTAATTATAAAAATTATTAAAGTTTAATATAATATTTATATATATATATAGTATATATATATAAATTATTATATATATATAACTATATTATATACTATATAATATATAGATATATATAATAGGTAACATATATATATATATTATATATATCTATAATATATATATATATTATATATATATATATTAATTAATATTACTATTTATATATATACCGTTTATTATTTAGTTTCCAATATTGTATAATTCTTATTGTTATTAATTATTATTACTTTATCTTATTACTTGAAAAAATTAATTTTAAATTATGGATAATTTTATTTTTACTTCTCTAAATCTGGAAATTTATAAAAAAAAATCCAATAAAAATAGTTGTTTAACTCAAAATCTACTGGGAAATATATATTAATATAGTTATATATATATATATTATATACTATATATTTATATATTTATATTAATAGTAGGACCTATATATATATAAATAGTTATTATATATATATATTTATATATATATATAATATCTTTATTCATATATGTATATTATTATATCATATATTATATATAATATACCTATATAGTATATATATATATATATATATATATATATATATATATATATACTATATACTATATATATATATATATATAGTATAACTCAGTGAATGAAATTACCTCCCATTTTGCATATGGTACGGTAAGTATTCCAGTGCCTAATGGTTTAGCCTTTCTCTTTTGCGTTCATATACACACTCATTCCTCCAAACAACATCCTTGACAGACAAGACGTTTTTATCCACATATTCATATCGCTAATCCTTATATTCACACCCCCTCTGTCTTCAGCACTCAGCATTACGAACATTATCCCTATGCGTGTGGGGAGAGAGAATCGAATCGCATACATCATATGTCCTGCATGTCGTGAGAATTGTGACTAAGGGACTCTAAGGTAGGTGGGTGGGTGGTTGGCTTGCCACTACCACTTATATTTCGCCGGAAATCCTAATGCATGCCTCGGACGCCGAGAAGGTCTGATTCGCCATAAAACGATCCTTCTATCTCTTAGGCGAAAAAACTGTTATTTGAAATCAAAATATGTGTGACATAGCAATGTCAGATTAATAAATGTTGTTGAGAAGAGAAGATAGGTGATGGACATATTTAGAAAGGGCAAATTTTGATTTTGCTCAATATGAAATTGAAAATAGTGAAAATGAGCAGTAAGGTGTGAAATATGTTTGCGTGTGGAAAGGAATGCAAGGGGGAGAGAAGGAGTCTGCGGATTCTGGATTGGAGTAACTCATGTGGTTACTAGAGCTTTATGCGGAGATTTGTTGATGTGAATCTAATTACTAGAATATCAGTATGTGTGAAATGACTTTTGAGAAAGCAAGGTTATGTGTGGTTGTGGTCAATGTCCATCTTGAGGTTAATTTTTGAAAGAGATGTGATTTCTGGGATAATTGAATTATATCTTACATGATGGTGTGAAAGAGATTCGAGATTGAGTGTGCTTGGCGTGACCCCTAAATGGAATTGTGGATAAGTGTTGTATTCAAAAAAGTGATGGGTATTACGGAGGTGGTTTGCGGATTGTCAGTGAGGAAATGAGCAATTGTGTTTAGGTTCTCATCACAGTACAGTAAGGTGATTGATTTCTGTGCAGAGAGAGGTATGTGTGTAAGGTAATTCCAGATTCAAAATAGGACAATATGAAAAGGATAAAATTTCAAATATCTAGGAGTCAACATGGAGCAAACGAAGGATTAAATGAAACTAGATCAAATAGAATATATAAGTAAGTTGAAAATTCCACAAGTTGAAAATGACAAAAACAGGGAAAAATCTTAAATGAAAGAGAATTGAAGCAGTATAGATCCCTGATTGGCAGCCTTAATTGGGTATCATAGCAAACAAGACCTGATATTTCTTTTGCTGTAAGCAAATACAGTAGTATAACTCATAAAGCAACTATAAAGGACTTAAATGAACTTATAAAAGTAATAGGAATTATAAAAGGGAAACAATATAAAATGATATTTGAAAAAGTGGAAGAGAAATGTCTGATTGTATATTCTGATGCCTCGTTTGGATACGGGGATAATGGACATACTCAAATAGGATATTACATATTAAAAGCAGACAAAGAAATAAGAAAGAAATGTCCTATAACATGAAAATATAAAAAGTGTAAAAAAAGTGTCTATATCAACTATAGGAACAATGGATGCCATTGACGAAGCTCAATATATAAGAGAATTGTGGAAAGATATTAGAAAAGATCTCAGTATATAAGTAAGAATTGATAATTACACCTTGCAAGAAGGAATAATGTCAAATAATCCCGTAAAAAAGCAGACTGCCAGCTTAGAATTGAAATTACAGCATTTGAGATTTTATTTAAAAACCAATGACAAACAGATCAATTAAAGTGGGTTTAGATGCCAGATAACCCAATGCTGACTTATACTGACAAAGAAAAATGTTAAGAAGTATATTGCCTTAACTTAGAAAATAAAGCGACAATAAGTTAACAAAACGCGGAAGAAAAGAATGCCTTAGGAGATGATAATAGATATTATAACTGGAATTATGAGGGTATTAGAAAGAGAATTATGGAATGGGGGAGGGAGTTGTACGTGTGGGCACTGAAAGAAAATATTGTTACTCCTAAAGTTGGTGCTCAAAGTGCAATGTAAGATACAGGGTATAAAACATATAGAATAAAAATGGCTTTGAGGTGATGTAAGGGGGTGAAAACAAGGGAAGCGTTGTTATCGTCCCCCTGTATTGTTCTAACCTATAATCGATAGTCATTGAGGAGGTTAATAGAGGAGGGGTGGATAATGGAGGGAACTCTATGTGCATTATTGAGATGATTTGGCCATGTGAGTGAAAAATAAATAGAAGGAATGGGAAAGGCAATTACGAGATGTTTCACGGAAAAACTTGGAGCAAAGTGACTACAAATAAACATTGAGAAAACAGAAGTGATGATGGTGAGCAGAAAGGGGGAGGAAGGTTGGTGAGCAGGGCTCTGCGGAGCCGAGAGCCGTCATAGGGTTTGGTAGATGGAGCTCGGAGAAATTTTTTTGAGGGCACTTGGAGCGTAGTCAGGTGTCGAAATCTTTTGGGTGCCTGGGAGCCGTGGAGCCAAATTTTTATTGGGGACTGGACCAGAGCCAGAAGAGCCGCAAAAAAAGGAGGGCTGTAGTGCTCCGGCAAATACAATAATTATGGTAGCTAATTATAATTTTTATTTTACTAACTCTAGGTTTATATATAAATATATATATATATATATATACTTACTAACTTATATATATATTATATATACTCTTATATTATATATTATTATATATTTATTATATATTATTTTATATATATTATATATATATCTTAAATATATTAATATTAATTATTATATATTATTATATAATATATAATTATAATAACTGATTATATATATATACAGGTATATATATATAATTATTATACTTATATATCTAATACATATATAAAATATATATATATATTATAATATATATATATATATAGTATAATTATATATATATATTAATATATATATATTATTATATATATAATATTATGATTTTACTATTATATATATACCAGGTATATGTATATATATAATTATATATTGTTCTCCTTTTTTTATTTTAACGTAATTATTAAATGACAGCCGCGTGTGAAATTTAAGTGTGGAACAACTAATCCAAAAAAAAAGAATAGAATAAAAGCTAAAAAGAAAAAAAAGAATGATAAAAAATTAAAAAAACAATAAAAGTTCGTACTGTCGCTTACTGACATATTTCGGATAAAAACAATTATCTATGCTTGTAAGTTGCTTCTATACCTCTGTTCAGCGAGTTTGCCCGTTCATGTCTGTTCGCGGCTCGAGAGCTGGCTCTCGGAGCGCTCCTAAGCCCTTCGAGTATCGTTAGCTGTCGTCGCTGTATCTCGTTTGGAGTGTTCGTGATGTAATCTGGTCTGTGTATCCCTTCCTCGTCCTTATCTGATGCTCATTGGTGTACTGGCCTGGATCAGATACCCATTTGGGAAATCAGGAGAGTGGAGGAGGAGGCGGGGGGGGGATGGAATTTGATGGGGGTGGCACTATGGAGCGGGATAAGGGATGGTCATGGGAGTGTGAACGAGGGCGGGCTGGGCGAAAACTAAGGCGTGACCTTACTCTGTTCTCTCTCTGCAAAAGCCTCAAATTTATAATTTTGCGTAGAAGACTATTTTCGTTTATTTAGCGCTGTTGAAGACGCGATATATTTATATGACCTAATATACAGAGGTGTTGTTATGTTAAATGGCAGCGTCTGACGTAGGATGTGTCATTGGATATAAGTATATTAACCATTGATATTTATTAACCTATACGGATTCTATATTTATTTAATACTTCATGCCGTACTCTAACAATTAACTATATGCATACTAAGGTAAGATTGAGAACTAAATGATAAAACATTATTCAGAAAATTGCATGAACAGTTATATATATATTATATATATATATATAATATATAATATATATATAGTATATAATATATATATATATAGTATATATAATTATATTATATAATTATATATATTTCATATAGTATATAACCGTATATATATATATATATATACCAGGTATATATATATAGTATATATTATATATATATATATTATATATATTAAACCTATATATATATATATATATATATATATAAGTATATATATTATATAATTAATATATATATTTATATTATATATATTACCGTATATATATATATATATATATATATATAACCAGGTATAATATATATATAATATATTAGTATATATATAATATATATCAGTATATATATTATATATATATAGTATATTGATATATATAATATATATATTAATAGTATAATATATATATAATATATAGTGCTTGTTACATAAAAAAAACCAAATTTTTCAGTTTTTGGCCTTTAACGATCAAATAATTTAACATATCGTATTGTTGCAAATGCTTCTTGTAACGGCTAGGCCTAAGCTATTACCGCTAGAATTATATTGTTTTCTTTAATACTTATTTAAAAATTATTTAGATCCAAAAAAACCAAAAAACACGCATGGTTTACAAAAAATACCAATTAACCAACAACTGCACTTCAAACACCGTCTCCCAGACGATAGCTACTTACATACGTTAGATAACTAATTTATCATTATCTTTTATGGAAAAATATTAAAATATAAAGAAAAAGAATAAAAATTTAATATAGTTGATACCGTCAATTTCAGAAAAAAAAAAAGGATTTCTTTCTCTTACGTAACTATCTTACGAAACAAAATCAACCACTTACAGAAAATAGTTTCTAGATATGATAAAATATGGGTATTTGGCAATCATTTAAAGTAAGAAATTAAAAAAATAAAAACAATACTATTGATCAAAAGCTTTCTAAAAAATTAAAAAAAATTTTTCTGGAGGGCAATTTTTTAAGAAAACCTAAAAAAAAATTAAATTATATAAATGTTTCATATTTTTTGGCCTATTCATAACTCAATAGAGTCTTCCCTAACTGTGTTAAATCATTAAGAAACATTAAGAAGAATATGAGAGACATAAAAAAGCCACATGGGTCCTTCAGAGAACCTGTCCAGTCAACCCACATACTCCAAACCATTGCTCATGCAAAGCCACAAAGCACCCTAGGCTTGTCAATTTGTTGTGTAACTACAAATCACCAATTTGGCTTAGTCAAAACTATATGAGTTATGATAGGATATCCTGATACCCAAACCGATCCACAATGGATTAATTCAACAAGTTATTGGGTCACACATGCTCCATATCTAACTGATATTTACTATATCAAACTAAATAAACTCGCCAATTTGGTGTCTTTCGTCTAATATAATATTATATGATTCCTCAACCCATTCATTAACCACGGAATTGTGAGACCTTTCTTAAATGATTCAAACTCGAGTCACACTCAACAACCTTCCCGCTGGCAGACTATTCCAAAATTTAAAAACCCCTACTTAATGCATGCTTTCTTATATCAAGATGGCATGCTTTCTTCTTAATTTTTTCTGTATTATGCCAACCTGTCACCTGTCCATTTTCTACTATGAAAAATTTATTGATCTCTGTATTATCAATAGATTTGTAAATTATTTTTGTAGACTTGTATTCATGTCCCCTCTGTAGAGAAATCGCTATTCTACAGAAAACATTCCTAACTCCTTCAGCCTTCTCCTCATAGCCTTACCCTCAAAACCCCAGAAATCAATCTTTATTTGCTCTACGTTGCACTTCTCTCTAGCATATCTAAGTCTTTCTTTTAAATAAGGGGCCCAAACTTGTGCACAATACTCTATTACTGGCCTACCATAGCTATTATACAGTTTACTTATTACTTCCTTGCTCTGTAAACAACATTGCGCTTTATTATGCCCAGCATCTTATTAGCTTTATAAATTCTTAGCTTCCAACACTTGATTAGCTACTTTTCAAAATTACTGCCCTTCATAATCACACCGAAATCTTTTTCTTGGTCCACAGACTCAAGCCAATTCCCCATTTCATATCGTAGTTAAAACTTTTATTTGAGTACACCTAGGTGAAGAACCTTACACTTTGTACTATTAAAAATTCCATTTGCACTTATATCTGCACCACCCAGAAGTTAATCAAGACATTTTGAATCTTATGCATCCTTTTCACTATTCCTAACTGAGTTGGCCACCACTTGAGTATCATCTGCAAACTTAGAAGACTCTGACATTTAAGTCCCTGGTCTAAATCCTATTTATATATATGAGGAACAATAGTGGCTCCCCAGCACTGTAATCCCTGTGGAGACAGCACTCTTCACTCAACTTTCCCATGAATGATTTCATTCCCACTTTAGATGTACACACTGTTTTCTATTTCGCAACCACTCTTTTATCCACAACCATGTACCCCTCCACCTATACCACACTGTGCAATAACTTTTTCTCCATCAGCCTTGATGTGGGTAACCTTATTCAAAAGCTTATACTAAAGTTCTAAATATACAATTATCAACTGGATCTCCTCTCGGTCGATACAGTCAGTAATGTAGTTCCATACTAATTTCTTAAAAAGGTTTGTCCGACAGAACCTACCCTTTCTGAAACCGGGCTGGGAGTCATACAATACCTTGTTGTATCCTCTAGAATTATTTCTCTAAATAAATGGTCTTTCAGTAACTTTTTCCAGAACCTTACAACCAGAAGATGTTAAGCTAGCTGGGCCCATATAAATTTCTCCAAATCTTCACTTACTTACCTTTCTATAGTATAAATAGGCACAACATAGCCATTTTTCCAGTCATCTTGGTTACCCTCACCAAATGCTATGATCCTTAAAAATTTCAAATACAGTGCGCTTGTGCGAATGCTCGGTACTAAACCCTCTTCAGAATTCTTACCATAAGATATAACCATCAGGGCACTGTGCAGCTTTCTTGGGGTCAATTATGATCTAATAAACGTTTATATATCTTTTACATCAAATTCAAATTCCTTAAGTCTATTTTGTTACATGATTACAAGAACTATTAGTCTCCAACTATATTTAATCTTGTCCTCAGTAAACACTGAAGCAAAATAAGCATAAGCATTGAAAAATTTCCTATATCTTGAACTCACTAAATTTTCCCAAATTTTAATTGGAAACACAATCGTCCATATTCTTACTTTTGAATTTATAAAAGCTAAAAAACTTCTTCCAGTCCTTATTACTATTCCTTGACTAAATTAATAAATATCTGGCCTCAAATCTCTTTGCCTTTCTTATTGATTGGTTAAGTTTATTTATTTTTCCATATAAATTTTCTAAGAAAAATCATCTATCCCTATTACTACCTACTTTGAAATATTTTATATGAACATCGCTACTCGCTTTTCATTTCACATTTTCTTCTCTAATTCTCTCTATTCCAACCAAACATTGTTATGTTCTTCCTTGCCACCCCTAATGGGATTTATCTTTTAAAAAACATACGTGATCTGAATATTGTTAAAAATTTGCTTAAAATGTTTCTACATGATAAAAACAGTTTTGTTCTTTAAACTCTTTATCCCAGTTATTGTACTAGATGCAATGATCTCGACCAATTTTGGTATACGCCATTGTGCGGAAATCTACAGATTCTTTTCCTTTATTAAACTTTTGCAATTGGGTTCAATTTAGGCCCATGATATTACTATTATATTAATCAATCTTAATTCATGGTCACTAAGGTCCTAAATTTCTCCTCAACTCTAACTTCACCACCATACTTTCATCGTTTAAGTTAATATGAAGTTTTAGTAGTTGCATCGTATCTTGTGGGTTCTTGGTCCATCTGGGTCAAAAAGTTAATCTAGTAATACAATTTATGAAACCGCGAGACTTACTATGGTCACATATAATAATATCAAGGAATTCCAATGTAATGCCTCGGTATAATTAAAAATCAAACCCATTATGACTTAACCTTTTCTTTACTGTGGTATGCTGTTCTCTTATTTCTTTCACAATTTCCACGTTTAATTCTTGACTCTTGGCCAGTGGTACCGAGGTCTATAAAATGCCCTAATTCTAAATGATTTATTGTATATAAGAATATCTACCCACACCGATCAATATCATGATTAATTTTAAATTCAGTCATTAATTACTTGATTGAATATTGCTTTTAACATAAAAGCGCAACACCACCACCCTTCTTTTCCCTACGCTGGTTATAAATTAAAGTGAATATCCGTCATATTTCATATTCCTGAAAGAGTCTCCATATAATTCTTCATTTAACCCATGCCTCAGTTATCCAAATAATGTCTAGATTCTCATTGTATTGGTATAACTAATGCAGCTCATCTTTTCTTTATTCTAGGGCTTATGAGCATTGTGTTTGTAAAAGCATTTTGATTATCGAAATGCTGTTATTTTTAAATTATTCGAATCATCATTATTTGATACCATGTAACAACTACTATAGGTATTTATCTCCTCCCACTATTATAGTTACGATTGCTATTATTTGTATCTAGATTTAGCCCACCACCCCCAACTTTACGCTAGTTTTTTGCTAAACAAGTCTCCAAACTGGTATGAAAAGACTCAACACTCCTTTTACGTACTCAAGGTTAACTCCATTCTGCTGCCAAAAAATCTTTATTCCAGAAATTCTTTTCACCACTAAATCCAAAAACCTAATATTTTCAGAAAACATTTAATTCCTAACCCTTTCATACGATCCTAAGCCGCTTACTCACCCCATTCTCTGAACCTGCACCTGAAGCTAGGCTTTAATATCCCAGAAATCATTGCACTTCTAAACCACTATCTTTTGCATCTTCTGAATCAATCCCAATATATATCTGCATTAATTCTTCTGACCTTTCTATGTCCTATATCATTGTGTACCTTCTTATGCACTAATCAATCTTGATATCATACATTTTCGTAGAGAGTCAACCTCTCTATCTATTCCTATTCCACGATATTCACATCACTCTGGCAACTCTGGATAACATACTCTCAATCGTTTTCTTTTTATTCTTTTTGAAATGTCCTGTCTATGGTATCGTGTCATAGAGCTCTCCAGATTACCAATGTTTCAGGTCTTCCCTCAGAAAACTCAACATTACCATTTGGCACTCTCTGGCCCTTCCCCATCTGGAATTCAGATCGAACTGGTTACTCGATTGGTTCACCAGGCTCTGGGACTGACTCTTTCCTGAGCAATGACCCTCCCTGCAAATCTATTTCTATAATATTCATTATCTCTATATTTCGCTACAACATCTATATACTATTCTGCATGATCTCTATTATTCATATCACTTTGACACCCATCCCTTTTATTCAATTCTTCACTGAACTCCTTTAGGTGAAGTTCACACTTATTTTCTGTGAATCATACCCCTTAAGTGCACCTCTGTTCTACCCTCTATCCTCATCAAGAATGACGAATCATCCTATTCATGAGCCCTTGTAATTGTTCTTCGCTATTATACACATCCCTCCTTTTCTTACCTTCAAGCACTCAACTTCTTCTTTCTAATCCATGCATATCTTCGACTCTCAAGTCTTCGTCCATCTCCTTCCCTAAGAACACATCTTCTGTGTTATGTAGTATATCTAAGAATGAATTAAATTAGCTCTGTATTATGTCTATGAATTTAGTCTAGATGTTTTGGTTTAACATCGTGTGGCATCCGCTTCAGCATTTTTTATGTTACATTCTTTATGTGTCGTTTGTGTCGCGGGATTAGAGAGTTTTATATGGGGTTCCGATGCTGTACAAATCAGAGCTTGGAGGTGTTTCAGCGGGTCGTGTTTATTCGTTCTCTTCTCCTTCTTCATTCATGTCTGCTGCTATCTTGTTGGTGTTACTGATTGTTTCAACTGGTGCCACCCCAGTCTCCCAATGGTGGAGTCGCGGAGTGTTCTGTTTTGGTGCGTCGGGTCGGGTGGGGGGGAGAATGGAATTGTGAAATCTGAAATCTGAACCCGGGTTCATAAATCGTTAGAATAACTTGTTAAGCGCTGAAAGATGTGCGTGTATCTAAGTATGCATCTTATATATGTGATACATGATGGCTTTAATAATACTCTCTGTGTTGTGTACCTGATTTCAATATGATGTTTATGTGGATCAATATTTTTACAATGTATTTTCTATTATCTGTTCTCTGCTTTCACAGACTCGTTATAAATCGAAAATAAAAAAATTGTAAAAAAAATATGTTTTTCGTAAGAGAAGAGAAGAATGTCAATAAATAATAGGTGTGTAGTTTCCTGCGATTTTTGTCGAGTGGATCTTCTTGTGTAACTGGTTGTGCTTTGGAACAGTCAGGAAATTTGCTGTTCTGTCTGTGATATATACCCTCTCTAATCCTCTCCTTAATACTCCTGTTTTGTGTTTGAATCAGATTTGCATCTACTTATGAGCGCCCTCCATACATGTAATATAGTGCTTTAAGACACCCTATCTTACCCCCTCCGCTGTGAATTATGACGAAGTGGGTATAGAGCGGCCACCATGTATAGAACGCGATGTTCGTATGTGCGTTCTATAAACATTCTCTAAAGGTTGTAACAATCCAGCTCGTCAGATCGTAGTCGAGTAATCGACTCTGCATCTACACTTCAAATACAACTCGACTAGCAACACTCAGCTCGGTTCTAGCTCCGAGCAATAAAAAGTCTCGTCATAGGGATGTCATTAGATAAAATGGGCTATATGGCTTGTAGTGACTGGGTGACTATCTAGTACTAAAACCATGGTAATGAGTGACTTAGATTGCATCATAAACACGGGAAGTCTCGCACTTATCTAGCGTGACGTACGATTAAATAAGAAACTCATATTGATACCTATAATTGGGTATTATTTTCTTGCGCTATGTCTACCTATCTGTATAGTTGTCGTGTATCCTCGTGCGTAGTTTGTAATTCTTGTTGTTAGTACCTCGTGTATAGCATACTGCCTTAATGCTAATGAGCGTCATCAGTGACAAAAGGGAGGCGATAACTGAGTAAACCTTAAATCCGAATGAGTCATTGGTGTGCAATCACTGAATGCTTGTTGTATAAATACGCTCATTGGTAATTCAATCGTCATTCCCCATATATACTCTTTAACTAGGTAGAACACCTGACGTCTGTTGGTTCGTATTTATTCTCCACTTGATAGATGTTGCTTTATAGGATTATGCCTACTGCAGACATCATCTAGAATGACATCGGTATTATACGTGCGCTGGGTGAGTCGCTGCGTAGTGTCACTGTTGCATACGCATCATATCAAAGTGACATGATTACTGTATTGAGCGCTATTCATAGTCGGCGATGTTAAGATAGCGACTGAGGCTGGATCTAATGAAGCACTGTTAAGCGCGTCTATCTAAGTCTAAGAATAACTTCGGTTAAGTAAAATATATACTTATTACTTAACGTAGGCTTAATTATATCTTTATAAGTATGCTTGCTATAGGGTGTCTGTTGATGTACTTTATACTCCTAATAAGTTATAAATATTTATTACATCACCTTATCTGTATCGGTGATTGTAATTTCGTCTATATGCAAATATATAACTATACTTTATATGTAATTTATGATTTAACGAAATGAGTCTGAACATACGTTTAACATATAATTGTATTATATGTATAATTATAACTCTAATAGTAAGTATATTGTATTATTAATAATGTAATATATATACAGATTGTATATTGAATATTATATTCACAATTGATACATTATACAAATAAATGTTTATAATATATAACTGGTGATTTTTTTTGTCTTACAAGTAGGGTTTTTTTTATAAACATTTTTTCTGAGGATGTGGTTTCGGAGACGCACACGTGAAGCAGAAGGAATAAAAATATATCAACCCAGTTACAGCATGGTTTTGATAGGGTAGTGCTATTAGCCGCTACTCACTATACATGATACCATCTTTCGATTTAATATTGGATAATTGTCGTGTTCTTTGCTTTTCGGTTTACAACGTGGCGTTTTTTTCTTAGTAGCTTCAAACTCAAGGCATCTCAGTGGTGGAGGGGGGGCGAGTGGGCTGCATATAACGTAATTTCATTAGTAATTCTAGAGAGATGGTGGCCACACAGGAATGAACTCACACATCCTATGCCATATTTCTTGGTCATACGTAATTATAAGATTCTCTAGTAATTTCAGTTACGCATGCTTGAATAGAGTTCTTAAGACTAGTCGTCGCGCGTGTTCAGATACATGCTTGAAACACTTGTGAGAAACTTTTAATCTCGTGAACAAATACGTAACAAAAAGTAGAATTGCCTCTCTCATAACTATTCAATTACAAACACCGTCGTAGACAGCTTCTTCGAGACCATACTCTCGGAGCTATTAACATATTTTTTTTCACCTTCAGACAGTAGATGCGTATGTAACTTAGGTTTGCACCTAAATTGTTTTTCGGCTACTAGGACCTCATTATTTACCCAGAATACAGGATGGTTTTTTTTTGTTACTATATAGCATAAAACGAGGGTGTGTTTGTTTTATTGTTCAAACGGCCCGTCCACTTATATTACCATCGCTTAGTAGGTATATACCTATCTATATATTATACTATCTATATTCATATATATCATATTAGTACACTATATATATAGTAGGTTGATATAATATTATATAAATTATTTATAGTATTACTATCTTATATTGTATAAGCTTATCTAATACGTAGGTCTATATATCTATATATTATATTATAGTGATATGGTATATTACTGTGAGACAGCGATCCCACACCATTTCACTTGCGAACAGACTGACAAATCCTTCTCTAAGTTGTTGAGTAAAAGTTAAGTTTATAGTTAGGCTTTTTTTAAGAAATCACGTTTAGTGCAAGTATTCTGCATAATCTCTGCAGAAGTGACACTAAATGATTTCTTAAAAGATACCATCTTTGAACTTCTATCTCTGAATTTTGAGCAATTTTTGTTGACACTTAGAAAATTTGTCGGTCTCAAAATGTGTGATCTGGTCGCTGTCTACAGTTCATTATCCTATATATATCCTACTATATCTTTATTAGTATATTATATATATGAATTAACTATTTTATATTATAGTCTCCTTAGGGGCTCACTAATTATACTATAGTACCTATATTTATGATAGCTTATACTGTATATTTGTTATTTACTTAGCCTAGTTATGATTAATAGTATTGTATACTATATCATTATATTGATTATATTTATTAGTATAGTTCGTAGTTTCGTTATATAGTTATTTACTTTAAATTTATTCAGTTTTACTATTATTATTATATTATTACCTACCTATATAATTATTTATAGTTTACTATTTATCTGTCCTGTACGATATATGTATTAGATATTATTGAGTATTATTATATACTGGAATACTTATACCTTATGTTTATAGAGAATCCTATATACTCTATATATTATGTTTATATCTATATAATTACTCCTCCTCTATAGTATTAGTATATTCTATATATACTTATATAGATTACAGTCAATTAGTTACGTTATATCTATACCTCTACGAGGTTCTACTATATCATATCAGCTACGATATTCTTACGAAGCGGCACTTAAAGTATATTCATCATCATTATACTAGCAAGTCGGACTTAGTATCACCTTGCTTCATTATTTTATTAGTATATGATAATATAAGGTGGTATCCGTGTAATCCGGTCGGCTCCTGGACAGTTTGACATTTTTTTTCCGGTCCGGGCCGAATTTGTAACGTATTCCGGCGTCGGAATCCGGGATCATTTACTAAGATCTACTCCCGACGAAAAATATTGATATCTAAGTGATCTATTTTACATACCGCATTGAGCGCCCATCTTTTATACATAAAAAATTAATATCTATTATGATCTTTGGCTGTACAATTCATGTACAGGCATTCATTAGTCAGGATCTACAGAATATTTCCATTTTAATCGTAGAAAGTTTACCAATACTCCTCATAATTATCTGAGGTGATTTAAAGTATATTCTCATTCATAGATTCATTAGATTTAATTTTCCTTATAAATGCTAATACTATTAGGTATCGTTATACTTACGTATATTATTATATATATACTTAGATATATATAATTGATTATATATATATTAGTAGATATTATATATATATATATATATATAGTAACTATATAGTATAATATATATATATACTCTATATATATTATAGTATATATACTAGTAGTATATATCTAGCCTATTATACTACGAATGATTATTATGATATATATCGGTTATATATATTCACTTTACATATATGATATATATATATATATACTTATTTATTAGTTTTATATCATATATATAATATATTATATTATATATTTATGCATATATACTTATATTATTACATCTGGTATACTTATAGTATGATACTGTGTTGGTATATCGCGTGTATTAATGTATGAAAGTATATCTATGTAATGCTGATCTTAAACACATCTTGAAAACTATTAATGATATTCATGTTGGTGACAGCTAAAAAATAAATCTTCAGTCCGAGCTATTGTGGCGGATTATTTTAAACGTTTTTCGCATTCAAAGTATAGTTTTTCCTGGCTATCGTTGATAAATGAAAATAATTTCGCTTTGATTTATATATATGTGGTATGAGGACTGATAAGTGTCTCCAGTAATTTTCAGTGAGCTCAGTATCTGCTTATGTTTTGAAATATTATCGTTTGGTCACATTCTTCCACCAATAAGTAATTCTTTCCTTTTCCCTAGATTAGACCAATGATTGTTTTCTGGCTAAAAAAAATTTCAATTCTTTAAGGATTTCACCTTTTGAAGAGCCCCTGATTTTTTTCGTTTTTTCCTTTTTACACTAACTTGACTCGCTCGTCCGACTTTCACTTGTTCCTCTCTAAATCTTAGTAAAAACTATAGTGTGCAAATCTAAGTCATTTGTATATAATGCTTGTTCTCTGAATCAATGTGGATACGATGATCATCGGCTCGGGTTTCTGAACCTTCTTCTGCTACCGCTACGTACTTTATCACTTTCTTACCTTCTTCATTTATTGTATGCATTATTTCTTCAAGCATTCCGATGTTTCTAACTCAATTTTACTGTATTCACAGCAAAATAAATGTCAGTTTGTTATCTATGTGGTCTACTCACAGTTTATAAACATACTTATCTCTTGTTTTGTATCTAATATGTTCTATAGTACAGTTGTCTTTGCTGAGAATTTCTTTTTCCTAATTGTCCTGATGCTTTTTGAGGGGATACTTTGGCCAAGGATCTAAGTTCATTTGTAGAAGTAATGCTATGTTTGCTGAAAATGGATAGATGATCTCATCTCCTTTAACCTTTCTTCTGTACTTGCTACTATATTATCACTTTCTACCTTCAATTTATTTGCAAATTTCTTCTCATAGCATTCCATTTTTCTACTCCATTTCTCTTGATTTCATTAGACCCAAATAAAGTCAGTTGTATGCCATTGCTGGTTCTACCTACAGTTATTTAAAACAAATTTAACTGTTTTGGTATATGTCTATTTGATCCTTCTCTTCCGTGTTTTTATTCATAAGATCTAAACTTTATTCCCTTCTTCAAGCCCTCTTCTTTTAAACGTTCTGAACTCTGCTTTGTCATCCTCAGAGTTTTGAGCAGAGTATGCTGGAGAGCTCAAAATATGGAGGAATAATTTGATGATATAATTGATTTTTGCCTTATAGTTTCCGTTAACCATGAGAAATAGTTCCAAAGACCTTCTTTAGAATTGTTCAAGTTTGCACATTTATTAGCAGTCTAAGCCTTGCAATTGATTTAAGATTGTGATTGTTAATATAAATTTGCAGAAGTCTTTTCAAACACTGTCATTCTTTCTATGGGAAAATTTTCAAAGACTTTATGTTTTGGGCTATGCTACCTATAGTTTAACATTTGAAATTGGATAGAGTGGGCTTGCAAGATGTTGACATCCAAGTCTCTTTGTATTCTTTTAAGTTCGATTACAGCTTAAAAACTTGGTGGGAATGCTTGAAGATGTGTACAAATACTTCTTACGATGTTTTCTTTATCTCAAATTCACACTTCTTTGAAAAAATTAAAGGCATTCTTTAATAACAAAAAATTGGATAAGTTTCCAAATGAATAAAAACAAGAAGAATACTTGTGTTATTTATCCTGTAACAGTTCCGTTTCCATGTTATATGCTCCATCCAAAGGATCAAAATTGGATTTGTTAGAGGACTATTTTCCCCAAATTATTCGTCATAATTTTCAAAACTCTTATAGTGATTTTAATTCCAGAATGAGAACCTGGGAAAAACTTGCAATGGAGTACACAGGTCCATTTTTTCAAACTCGCTGGAAAGCCAGAGTGCAGTTAAAGAAATAAATGACTCTTTTGAATTATTTAGCTCTCTATGATATCTGTAGTAAATGAATATCTGATCAGCTTAGAGGAACTTCTCGAATACTGACCCTGATTCATAATTCTCTGTAGAAGTGTAACATCTATACAGAATATATTTTTCCTACTAGGAATAAAAGATATTTGGTGAAGATGGTGCAATTAAGTTCTTTATGAAATTCCCTTGCTCTTCCAGTGACTGTGTAATGGCTTGCGTTACTGCATTCGATTTAAAAATTCATTATTTTCTGTGATTTGGTGGTCATTGATATGCCAAATCTTTGTTATGGGGAGAAACTCTCCTCAAAACTCACTTATCTCCCGAGCTTGGATCTATTGCTCTTTTTGTGGTTCCCCCTGTTCTAGAAAATTACAAGACTCTTTCTTACTTTACTAATAAAAATTTTGGACTTCCAGGATATTCCCTTCTCGATGATTGAATTTCCATCCGTATGTTCATTGAAAACGGCATATCCCTGTAACTATATGTAAGATTTAATTGCGGTAATAGTCATAAAATATTTGTTTTACATTTCTTTATTATAGTTAAAACCCTAAAGTTCATAAGAAAGTTTCCGGTTCAGAATTTTGGTCTTTTGTGATTTCACGCGCTTTAATTCCGGTTCCGGCCGGAAACAAAAATTCTGGTGCTCGGCCTACTCTAATATATATATACTATATATATATATATCTTTAATATATATATTATAATATATATTTTATTTATACTATACTATATTTATATTATATAGTGATATTGATAATATATTACGTAAATATATACTATTATTATATATATATATATATTGAATAAGTGTGCTTTGTAACGGCCCACTATATATTTTTTGGTTAATAGTAATGTAACCCCCCAATTTTTATAAAAATCACAGGATTACCCTACTCTAAAAAAAATAATGAAGAATAAGGAAAATGAAACTACTCTCTTAGGAAAAAAAAGTTACAGCCTCTCAAAGTTTATGAATTAGGATGATAGCAATAAAAATAACACATTTCGAATATCAAATGCTTTACACAAATGCTCATAGCCTGAGAAATAAAAAGATGAAGCTGATAGTTATAGCCCATAATGAGAATTCTTGACGATGTATTTGGCATAACTGAGCATGAAGGTAGTTAATGAAGACATTATATGGAGACTCCGTTCTTAGGAAATACGAAATAGATGGATATTCACTCTCTATTTATTACCAGCGTAGTGAGGATAAGATAATGAGGTTAGAGGTGTGTGAGCCGCTTATTAAATATATAAAAGCCAATATTCAATCTTGTCATTACATGATCTGACATTATAAATACAATCATGATTATTGAATCGGTCATGGGTAGATATCCTTATGTTAAATAAATCATATATATATAGAATAGGGCATTTTATAGACCTCCTTGGCCAGAGTCAGAATTAACCCAAAATTGTTTAAAGAAATTGAGACAAGCAATGCTCAGCTAAAGTATAAGAAAATTGTATATCATACATGGGCGAATTTTTAATTTCCTGGCCATTAAATGGATTCCTTTCTAATAACGGACTCATAGTAGAAATTCTATAGTATTTATAAATTGTAGTCATCATAGATATAGTCATCTTTTGCTTGCCAATGGTCCCTATGAAACCACAAGAACACGATGACAAATAATAGACATAAATATTAACTAACGATTGAAATAGTATGGTGGGTGAGGTTAGAGAATTTTGAGGAGTTATAATTTAGGACAAGGTAGAATTCCATATGGCTTTAGATTAAATAATGAAAATTGTTGTGATATCTGGGCCAAATTGCAAAAGTAATAAGGAAAGGATCTTAGATTTCCGAAATTTCGGTGTATATTTTAACCAAATAACGAAGAGCTATTAGAATGCTATAGTATAATATAGTACTAGAGTAAAGTTTTACCAAGACCAAAGAACTGTTTTATTCATTGTGGGAAACATTTTAATGCATAATCTTTAATGAAAATATTCATAGTCAGATATGTATTAGATTAAAAATCCCTCCATTTAGGTATACCGGTGGCGAAGAAGAAAATACTTCTGATTTAGGGTGGCAATAGAGACGTTATAAGAGTAGGCAAATTTAATGAAATTGCGTAGAATGTGTAATTAATATTCAAGTGGTAGT
>JABUQX010093331.1:5000-14796 GCA_015478945.1 Trachelipus rathkii | reverse complement strand
GGTATATGGCATGTGTTTTCGACGGTGATGACCTTATGCCTTATCTTGTTTATATCAATTTTTTCTTTTTAGGGAATTTTATTATTTTATTTGGTTTTTATCTTTTTTTTGTTTCTTTTGAGGTTGGAACGAAGGCGATTCTTTTGATCTTTTCTGCTGCGAGATTGAAGGTATTTATATTTTTTTACTAAAATTCTTCAAGTACAAAAACAAGAAACTTACTTTTACGACCAGTGGTCATTGGGAGCGTCAAACTGAACCCTTGGTCCTTTCTGTTCACAAGATTTACAATGTCTCGTACTTGAATATTATGGAAGATTTCTTAAGTCCAGTAAAATGCCTGCTACACAAAACTAAGCTTTTTGCTTAGATCTTACATGACCAAACTTGGTGCCACTGTGCAATCAGAATGACAGAAGAGTATTAGAAAGATATCCATCTGAAGGTACAAGCCTGTCCAATCGGCTCTCATCATTGATCCTGTATGTCTTTTCTCAAGCCAGAACAAGGGGGTAACAAAAGTTTGATTATTGCTAGAGGCAGACACTCCTGAATCACAAGATTCTGTTGCTGAGCAGAAAAGCCTTTTACGTCTTACTTGACGTAGCTACATTCTACCCTTCAATAAATTCAATTATTTGTCTGGACTGGTGATCTTTCTGTGCCTTTCTAGATGACTTTTGCATGGTTATTTTTTTCCTTACTCAAAAGAAATAATGTTATGGGAGTCTGTGGCAATATTAAAATTTTAGAAGCAGCCTTCAGAAGTCTGCAGCAGGTTTAACGTCCTAAATAGGGTTTTCCTAATAAATTAAGCTCGTTTAGGTAGCGGAATTCTGAAGAACTGTCTGATTTCTCAAAGACCGTGCACAACTCTAGATCTCATGAAAGGATTCATAAAGTTCCTATCACTCACAAAATGCTGACAATGTTTAAGAGGCTGCCCATAGGACGATCATGAAGGAACACTCAATGAGTCAAAACAGAAAGAAAAGGATGGAATTAAAGCAAAGCGTCGAAAGAAAAGTATATTATCATACGGATCAATAAACTTGAGAGGGAAAGAAGATGTCATAAACTGAAGGCTTTAACGAGAAGCCGCTTAAAAATCAACAAATTCAATGCTTTGAGAGCAAAAAAAATTAATCTACATCTCCCCAATTGCTAGAACTTTTGTGTTACAGGTGGACGCTATTCCCTAGGCTTATAAATGTAAGCTTTTAATTTAGTTTATCTTTATGTATACTAAAACTGTTCTTCTTTTGAAAACATTAAAACAAGGCAGTGACTTTTGGCGGCTAATGGGTGGTATAGGCTTATTACTAAAAAAAAAATATTTTTTTAATTATCTGATGATATTCTAAATTCCCAGTAATTTGACGAATATACGAGCACATATACACAATTCGTTATCTAAGAATAGAAAATGACATTTTTTCTAAGTAAAGGATTTTGCATGAATTTATGTTTGACTGAGTAAATAGGCCTCTGCTATAATTAATTAAGATATTTTATACCCAAAAATAAGGAACACGTGGTCAGGGACAAATTTTGCAGATTTGGTCACGGGACAAGTCCAGGGAAGTCAGGGAAATCAAATTCAAAATTTTAGTGTGAACCCTGTATATATTTTCAGTTTGTGAAACTCTATTCAAGCAATGATAGTTTGAAACTTTTTTATTGCTTTTGTCAAAATGAAATATGTTTATGAACAATTTGTTGAAGATGTAACAGATTTTAGCTCTCAGTATGGAAGTACCGGATCAATATCTTATGTTGCTCATAACATGTGTGGAGAGTCAACTCTTTATCCAAGCTATGGTGACTTTTCTGGGAGTTATAGCATGGTAGGTCCCAAGCCATCATTAAAATTTCAGTGCTTACTCTATTATTATTTTAATGATAAATTCATAAAATATATAAAATTTCCTAATTGGAATAATCTTTCAGCAAAGCTATGGAACATGGTGGAAATTTAGCCCATCATCAGCACCCTCTGTGCCAGATCCTCATCCAATGTTTAATTCATCAGTAGATTTTATAGGTAAGAATTACTTGCTAAGATTAATTTTTAGAATAGAGACCCAGATGTCAAGCATTACATGAAGCAAACATAAATTTGAAAGTGTTGGTAGTTCAGAAATTGAATACCGGTATGGTACAGTACAAATGAGAAAGATAACAAATTATTGTTATGTTTCTAACAAATTATTATTATTATATTTCTTTTGTAAGTATTTAATTTACAAAGTTGACATTGATTATCTAATTTCTTTTATTTCTCAGTATCATTTTTCGAAAGCAATAATCTACGAAATGTCAGGTTGGAGAAATTGTTTGCAAACAATGTTTTAAAGGTGGAAATAATTATGAGGATGATAAAAGGATTAATTTTTTATTATTATTATTATTATTATTATTATTATATTTTATTTTATCTTACCTTTTGTTCATTCCCAGACTGGCGGTTAACCGTGGCGTGACATGCATCCAGAAGGACACGATAGTAGTAGAGAACATACACCAAGTCAAAAAAAAAAAAAGCCTCAGCCTATTACCGCCCCCTATTCTCTATAGTAGTGAAAGAACTCGGCCGCAGTCAGAACTAGCCACGCTAGAGCTTCACCGGGACCGTGCGACGACCCTCACTATCGGGCTATTCTCAATCGTAGGGCTTCTCCCCTGACCGCAGGTGCTCCCACAACATATACCCCCGCACAAACCCCTCAATATCACTCTGTTTTATGCACCTTTTATTCTCGCCATTGCCAAACACATTTCGTCTTTCCTTCGGTTATCTGTTGCATATTTCTGGATCAGTTTATAATTTTCTGAAAATTTCGAAGTTTCAAAACATTTTGAGTTCAAAGTATACTGATCTATGTTTAAGAAAGAAATTCTTGTGATTTTCTTTAATAAATTGCAGCTCTCGGCCACTAAGATTGTCTTTAAAAACTTAACTTACTTACTTTTCTGACTTAGAAATTTAATTTTAGATCTTAGAAGCATTTGTCAGAAATGCAGTGCACTATTCAAATAGTGACTTTCCCTCTCTTCAGACATCGCCCTATGACTCACCACTTTTCTCTTTCTGTCTTCCACCTGGTTGATTCCAACCACTTCACCACTTACACATCCGCTTAATCAAGCCGCTTCATCCTCCTTTCACTGACCAAACATCTCAATCTACTTATTTTTCTCTCATTTTACCCTATTTCCACCACTATAACTCTTATACTTCATTCCTCATTTTAGTCAATTCTTTCACACCTTACCCTGATGCCATACTGAACACATTGACTTTTAAGGATCTATACCTTTATTCCCAGACCATTAGTCTCATACTATAGATTAAATACAGGTGTAACAACTACCTCCATGATTATAAGACCCTAGCACCTCCAAGACTTAGTCCCTTTTTACTTCCACCAATGATTTAATTGCACCGCCACCTTCCTGCCATTCACACTTCCTACTCACTTGCTCTCTCCTTTTTATCTAACATATATCGCTAATATTTAAACTCAGAACTTGTTCCGCCTGACTCCATTACATAACCTTCACACTGAGGGACTGTCGCCACTCACCATCCCTTACTCTTCTCTCCATTTCTTTCAAACCCCCTCCTTTTCACACCCTGCAAATCTCTCTACCAATCCCTCTCTTATTATATATTATTATTATTATTATTATTATTATTTTATATTATTATTAATTATTTGTTTTAACCAGTTTACATTAAGAAAGTTTGATCAGGTTGTATCTATCATATAATACTATATGCGGACATTTATGATGTTGACTCCTTTATACGGGGAATATTTTCGATAGAAAAACAACGAATTTCGGGCCTTTTCTTATTGCTGGCATTTTTCTAATAGTTAGCATTTTTTGCATTTTTAGTTTCTAGAAATTAACAATATTTTATATTTATTATTCTCTTTTATGATTATTATTTAATAGCAATTTAATTTTTTTCTAAGTTCTTTCATATTTATTTTTTTATTTCGTATTTATTCCAATTTATGAGTATTTATTTAAAAAAAACTCCCCCCCGGACCCCGCTCTGCGGGGGACCCCTCTGCGGGGGACGGGGGGGTTGATATAGCCTAAGCACGGCCTAAGCTACTCTTTTTTATAAGACTATAGGTGTAAGATCCACAACCAAAATAGATATCAACGACTTTTTTTTTTTGTTTAATAAGATAAGCTAAATCTATTTCTAGGTTAATAAAAAATCCAGTATATTTATTATGTAATTTAACTCAATCATTGAATTGTTACCTTTTTTTATTGTTTTCAACATTCTGGTGCTATTATCTTATTAATGAGCATACTATAATAATTTAATTATTTATTATATACACGAGTTTAAATATAAGTTTAAAAAAGTTGATCAATGTTTATATATATCATTATATCAGATTCTTATAATGTCTTCAATATGTTATAGATATACAGATATATATTTTTTATACTGCGGTGATCTTTAGTACAGACTGACTGGCAATGTTTAATGCGGTCGATAAACATATATAGTATATATATATATAATATATATATAGATATATATATATTATATATATATATATTATTATAGTATATATATGTATATATATATATTATTATACTAATATCTATATGATTGTATATATATATATATATTATATATATATATAAATTATAGTATCATACTAATATATATATATATTATTATAGGCAGATTCTTTAATGCATTTTGTAGCTCTGATTCTGAAAGTGATCTATATTTTCCCCTGTCATGTCAGATTTTTTCACAAGTTTTAAAATATCTTAGTTCTACATATTTGCAATTAATAATGAAAGTGTGGCATTGAGTTTTAATCAATTAAATATTTTAATTGTCACTAAAATAAATATGGACATATTTAACATATTACATACCTATACCTTTTCTTACTTTTAGGCTAACTGAAAACGTCTTTTACGTAATTTACACCCTTGCTCTTATTGACAATCTCTTCCACCAACCTTGATATCTCTCTTTCCATCTCCTTTATATCTTGACAAAACCTTTCTCTTTGTTCCTCACTAACATCTAAATTTTCTTGAAAAATTTTCAAGTGGGAATGAAGAAAGTGAACTTTTACACTCATTCTGCAGACCAATTTTTTAAAAAGTTTCCAATATCTTCTCCATTATTACTTTATAATTTGGATCATTAAAAGTTCTCCAAAAAGTAATGAACAGCTGCTCTAAAAGCAACTATAGCTTGTTTTTCAACTATTGTCATAGTTTTTTCAAAACCATTATCAAACATAAGTTGTTGAATCTCCAGACCCACAAATATACCTTCCTTGAATTTTTCTGATGATAACTTTATGGAACTTTTTTGTTAGGTGTTTGAAACAAGAACCATCTTTAGAGAGAACTTTAGTGAATTGTCTCATTAGACCCAGTTTTATATGTAAAGGAGGTAAAAATGTTTTTTTATCTATCCACAAGAGGAGCATTTATAATGTTTTTTGACCCAGGATGCAGGAGTTTTTGATTGGACTGATTTTTCTTCTTCCAGTGTTCTGCTTTAGCTCTACTGTCCCATTCACAAACAGAGCATAGGATTTTAGTGTATCCAGATTGTTGTCCAAACAACATTCAAATTACTTTATTTCACCACTTGGTGTCCATATATGTTCTTCATATTTCACATTGTTTATAAGTTTTCATATTTTGATGTTTCCTTTAAATGAACTGAATGGGCTATCATAAGTGTACTGAATTTATTGTCATTATATAAGAGAAATGCTTTTAGGCTGCTTTTAGAAGAATTTATGAATAGTCTCCAGTCTGCTGGGTTGTAGTTGACACCAAAATATTTCATCAAACCATAAACATCATAAAAAAAAAAAAAAAAAAAATCATCTTTTTCATTGAAATAGGGCTAAAATTAAACTAAAAATTTATCTATATGCTAATAACCAAAACTTATTTTCTATCCCTTACTTTTTTTAGGTCCAACATCAATATTGGTGAGTGAGGTCAAATAAGAAAAATAAATTTAAGGATATACACATATACAAAGATGAGCAGAAAATAATTGATAGCTAACTCTGTCCACTGTGCATGCTAAGCCTAATCAACTCACCCACAATCTATTCATCATGATCTATTTTTACATTTTATTAAAAGATATTATTCCTATCTTACACTTAAATTTACTTTATTAATCTTTATCTCTATTCTGTAATGTCTGAGGGCAAGACCTCGCCTTTATTATTCACTCCTCCACCTAGTATCAATTCTCCTTAATGTCCCAAATCTTATTATCTGTTAACCTTTTATTTACACTGAAATAAAACATAAGTACTTTATTGTAAAGAAAATAAAAAGAATATGTACACCATCACCAAAAAAAAAAAAAAAAAAAACTGCAAAAAGTAAAAATAAACTATAAAAAATCCAAAAATTCATTCCAGAAAAAGCAGATCAAACACAAGCAAGCTGAAAAGAAAAAACAAAGAAACAAGGGCAATAAATCTTTTTCTCTATGATGACACCAGGAGACAAAAGGTTCTTCATTTTCAGCCTTGATCAAGTAATTGCGCAGCTTCTCTGTTCAAATTTAAATCTTGAGTGATATCATTAAGCTCATTTTGATTGAACAACTGTGGTGTAGAGCCCCTCACATTTTTTGGGTGATAAATATTTTCAGCCTCAGAATTATCTTCAGTAACATCTTTCAAAGCAGCAGATGGTATTGGGACTGTTAGATCTTCATAGTGAGGCACAGGTCCTACGGCCGACGATATGTTAGGATATTCTATTACCTTTTTGTTCTTATTAAAGCCACCAACATTGATCATACAAAGATAGTAATTGTCAGTATGGTTTTTGGGTTCTCTCCACATCACAGGGATTTCAAATGACATTAATTTTTTCTTGTCATAGCTCCAATTTCTTAATCCTTCAAAACAAATGCAAACTGTGTGTGAAGCCCAATTTTTGTCTTGATTACCAATTTTCACCCCAAAATAAGCATAGTAAACATTTTTAATTAAACTGGACATTACCTTTATCTTTGTTTCTACCAATTAGTGGTCAGATATATCCTTAACAAAAGATATTTTCATAGTGAAAAAATAAAAAAAATGTGATGCTTACAACATTCTGGTTTAGAGGAAGGTTGATGTAACTTCCGTCCTTTGACAATTGATAATATATTAATTTTTTGAACAAACATTGTTCTAAACTTGTTTATATATATAATCTAACAAACCGCCCATCATTACAGCTTTATATAGACCTATATCATTGCCTTATCCAATATCTAAAGTTTTTGAGAGATTAATCCTGAATAGAATATCCCCACTCATCTCCTTTTAGATACACAACATGGGTTTTAACTAAAACACTCCACTACCACACTACCTACCGATCTAACACAAAACATCCTCACAGGCTTTAACCAAAACCTACCACTCTCCTAGTAGCAATAGGCATAAACAGGCATGTCACCTCTTAATTGACAATCTTAAACATAGAAATAACATCAATGACAAGAAAATTATAGCAAATTTCCTATACAGTTGAATCATACAAGAACGCCACACTTCCTGTACATAAAGGTTATATGAAGGAATCCCCCAGGGCTCTATTCTATCATTAACACTTTAATCTTTTATTGCTCAATCTTTCACAACCCACATCCCCCTCAATAAAAATCAATAGTTAGGCAAATGACCTGACAATCATATCCCAAAGTCCATCTATAAATACAGCAAGTTGTGAATTACATCAATACATAAACCAGCTGGACATTGGCTATCAGCGAACAGAATGATTGTCTTTCTGCAAAAAATCCTCCATCACACTGCTCACACCTTAGGGAAGAGAATCAATACTCATCCAAGTTTTCCTCTCAGACCACAGACTCTCTCTCAATAAACAACCCACCATACTAAGCTTAACCTTTTATATACACATGAGTTTCACCCCTACATAAACAACATTACCTCTAGTGCCATACATAAACTAAATGCAATGAAAACACATAACTAGAAATATTTTTGGCAAACTCAAAAGAGTCCCCTCACTATTGTACACAGGCAATACCTTCGTCCCATCTTGAACTATGCATCACTCATATGGGTGCCCATAATAGCTCAGACTAACATTCAAAAACTTGAGAGCATTCAAAACAAAGCTCAGAATAACAACAGGCTGCCTCCCCCATTCACACCCTTCCATTACTTAAAAACAGAAATAAAAGTTCTCCCTATAAGGGTTCATCTTAAATGGTTTGCCGTGGGAGGTTGTTGAGTGTGACTTACTTGCAATGATTAAGAAAATATTGGATTGGTATATGGATGGTTTGGGCATCATATAGTATATTTTGACTAATCCAATTTTGAGTGTTTTTAGTTTTTGTTTAAGGTAAAACTCGCCATATGTGTAACTACTGGTATGACAAACTTATTAAAGCTTGTAGTGTGGTTAGGTTGTACCTTAGCTATAAATTTTGCTTTTGGTAGTTGTGGCGTGTATATTAGCATTTGTCTAGGATATTGACAATTCTTAGGGTGCAGTGTATGTTGTACTTGTTGCATGGGCATGTGTTTGATAAATATATATAATATATATATAATATATATCATATCTACTATATATATATATGTAGTAATACACATATGCAGTACATTTAATTATATATATATAGTATTTCTCTAATAAAATAATTATTTACGGTAATTATATATATATTATTATACTATGTAATATAACTCATATAATATATTCTACTTCCCGATATAATTGGGGGTTACTGGGACCAGTTTTCGAAATTTTACATCCCTTTTTAACCTTGTCCTCTTTTGTTTTCTTTTATGGGACTGCTAGTTGTTTACAACATCCCACTCTCAACAGCACCCCCCCCCCCCCCATAAAACATTTTAAACCCCCCCCCTTCAATATAAAATTTTAAATTTCATAATGCTTCCCCCCCCCCCCCGCTCTAAATTATGTCCCCAAATTCGTCTACCCAGATTGGGAACAACAACAAGATCTCTCTTATTCAAACTTCTCGGAGCTGACCCTGAACACCAGACACTTTAATGTTGAGTGGGGAGTGTGGGGTACAAGAAACTTAGAATTAGTGTGTGGGTAAGTGTTGTATGTACTGGGATCGCTTGATAGGTTCTTCTATCCTTTTGCTCCACCTCCTCTCTGTCTAATATACTTAAACTAAGATCAACTAACTTATAATTATGTGATTCCTTTTCTCCTTCCAAAACCCCTTCCCGTCCTTTTCAAATGGCCTGATTCAAAATTTGTGGACTTCCTGAGGTACTTCTCCTTCCTTAATTTTTCTAACACCTTATATTAGTTTTAATATTATAAACTTACCAATGCTTGACTTTCTGGTATTTAACTTTTCTTATTTTTCTTTTTCAAATGCTTTTCTATTTTTTCATTTATAGTATTAATTTTAATTACAAATTAGTCCCTATTGTCAGGGTTTTAATACACTTTTATTTTAATTTTAATAAGTAGAAAATTACAAAATTATATTAGATTTCTTTTTTAGGTTATTTACACATAATCTATTTTAATAACATCATGTTTCTCGTTTTATCTTAATAGCAAAAGACAAGGTCATTTCTTTACTACTCCATCTTCAAAGATTTCAGAATTTATACGCTTCCATTCTCCTTCACCCATCATATTCCTATCACCTCTCCTATTCCAGTCTATCCTTTGAAATGATATCTTTATTTATTTACACATACTTAACTCTCGATTTATTCTAGTTCTTAATAAT
>JABUQX010093330.1:20000-27187 GCA_015478945.1 Trachelipus rathkii | reverse complement strand
ACTACTTACTACTTACTACTTACTACTAACTACTACTATTATGATTATTATTACTACTACTATAACTACTACTACTACTAGCTACTACTACTACTACTACTACTCAATAATATAAATAATATAATAAATAATAACATAAAATAATAATAATTAATAATAATAATAATAATATAATAAATAATAATAATAATAATAATAATAAAATAATAATAAAAGTAATAATAATAATAATAATATAATTATAATAATAATAATAATAATAATGAATAATAATAATATTAACTAATAATAATAATAACAATTGTAATTTTCTTCTTTCCAGCTAGGGTGCCTTTCGATTCACCTTGAGTCGAGATTCCCTTTTGTGCGAGAGTGTCTTTAACAGGTCCACGAAAACTGCTTTGACTTTTGTTATGATTTACAGTTTGCTCCAAGCGATGCTTATGAAGCTTATTCCTGTTCTAAGAGGCGCCATTCGGGAAGCTATACAGCAAAAAACTTGGTACCGCATTGTAATGGTCAGATATATCATCTAGGGACTATATAGAGGCATCTGGGGAATAATATAGATATGATATATTCCTTTGAAAAAGAATATTATTCTATATTTGGTATATATAGTGGTGGTATTGGTATTATTTTCGTATATTGGTAGGTTCGTGGGATTATTATATTATATATAGACATATAATACTACTATACTATATAGGGTAGAGTTTAGATTTGTATATATATGGGTTGAAAGCACTTTAGCTATCTAGCTAGTACTATAATATATATATAAGTTATCTCTAACTGGATTTATTATATATTAGATAGTGAAGATAAAGGTCATTGTGTTTGTGCTCATAAAGCATTTATGAATATATTATATTATATAAGAATATATTATTGAACTTACTTTCATAATATTAAATGGAGTATAATTATTTAATAATAATATATTATATATATATTATTTGCCTTTGTTAACTCATGATTTCTTGCATCTCTGTCAGGAAGTTAAACTTATTGACTAGATAATATAGTTATCATATTTACATTTGAGTATTATACTATCTATGCTAGTAACAAAATATATAGATATGAGTATGAATATATGACTACCTATATTATTAATATATGATATGAGTATCATATAATATATATATAACTTATATATCTTACAGTCTGGTTTTAAACTCATTTGGACGTTGGTTGGTAATGAGGGGTTGTGCTATTTGGTATGGATAGTTATAAGAGTACTAATGGGGAGGTTTTAGATTGACGGTTGATAGAGTTGGGGGGTAGGGATCGTTGTTTATGTTATGGAGCATGGAGTAGTATTATAAGTTATTCTATATTACCTATTTCTGGAGTGTACTGCACGAGGTGACATCACTGGCGACAGAGGACCTATTCCTTGGACAGGGGAGGTGGGTACTTTGCGGTAGACAGCGGTAGTCCACAGGGGGTGACGTGTTATTAGGATCGGTTTTGCTGGTGGAGGCAGTTTTGAGGCCTTATATATTTATTTCATCCACCATATATGTATAGGTGCTAAGCAGTCAAATTAGACCAGCAGATAGTATGTCTTATATTCACAAGGTAAACGGTATCGCAGGACTTTAAGTAAGTGATGGCGGAGAATTTTTAATTATTCAGTGTCAGAAAAACACATAAGCTATTATTATGGAAGAGAGTTCTACAGAACAGAGGTGTGAGCAGGAAAGAAGGAAAGCACCACAGAGAACTAGCCTTGGAGTTTAACCAATAATCTCATATCACCAAATAAACTCGTATTAGGGCACGACAACTAGCACCCCTTGGGTGCTTAACGAGGTGAACGTCGTAAAGTGATGGTGTGGTCGATGAGTAATGACAGTAAAGTTCCCTCGATAACATCCTGCCCGCTGGAGAAGTACCCATAATAAAATAAAGAGAATAAATACAACACATCGCGACCAATTAATAAAGATATAGGGAGAGTCCTAATAAATAGCCTGGTGACTAACCAGTAGACCTCATTCACCTAGATTATGAGAACAGTGACTCTATATAGTATACCGTATCAATCAGGGCGGATAGCCTTGTAGTAGTAGTATCTAGGAGTATATATAGCTGAGAAATTTGAGACATAAGACATGGTCTACGCATGATCTACACTACTAGTATTACGTTCGCACCGATTCTCATTCACTTCGTAGGCCAAATAAGAGTATATAGCTTACCAGTCTTGGTTTGTATTGTGTTTGAGGTTTCCAAGTCTCTTATTCAAGTGGACTATTGTATGTAGGATCTTTTGGTTTTAGCTTTATGTTAAGTTTCACGCCGGAGGAGGACGTTTGATCATTAGTCATTTAACCTTATTGATATTGAGTATCTGTAGAGGAGGACCGGAGCGATCAAGAGATCAGTGTAACAGTTGTAATGGCGTCTTTAAGTCGAAGTTAGAGGCACGTACTTTGACTCAGACACGTTTGAGGAGGTTTCTGGATATAAGAATTTGGCGATATGTTCACAAGGTCTTGATATGCAACGACCTCCACCGCTTCGGCTAACAATTCTTATGACGGATATGCATCTCTACGGCTGGATATTTTTGAGAATATGGATAAGATTAGATATCGAGAGTTAGATGTGCAGTTATTTACTACTGGGAATAAACATGAGGGCGGTTTAGTCGGAGAGGTGAAGCTATGAAAAGTTGAAAGAATGAAGAGTCTTAGATGTCGGAGTTACGGGGCATAAGGTAAGGATAGCGAGTGTGATTTTGGGATGTGGCAGGTTGAAGGAAGGCATCATTTTTAAATTTGAAGAAAGTAGGAGATAAAGTTAGGAGAATGGTTTTGATGTGTTGTGTGATGCTGGTCTTGTTCTAGTGTTTACCTAGTTTTAGTGTTGGCTTTGGGTTGATCTTATGAGGGCGTCTGTCTTTCTCGTGTATTGTCGTTGTTTATTGTTTTGGGAGTCTTTCACAACTGTTACCTTTTATAATAGAGGAACACCACCTCATGTTAACAGAAAAAAGAAGAAAAAATCGCTATGACATTCCCAATCCCGGACATAGTCATCTCTCGCGATAAATTTTTTTTTCGAGCGAATTTGAATAATTCAATTAGCCATAATTGTAGATTCCAATCTCGAATGAGAGGACGGGACCTATATATCGAACACCGTTCACCAGAGTCCACTGACCTGGCCGGAAGTGGAAAGTACGTTAGAGAGCAGGCTTTTCCGAGAGTTGTGGATTTTATGGTTTCGGTTTTATGACGGCTAGCGGGGGACTGCTGGTGGCGCTTTGGACTTCAGGTATTGACCGGGGGTATGGCACGCCCCGTACTGTCTCTCAGCTCCGCCTTTGGTTTTCATCTTCTCTTTGCTTCAACCTTATGTCTAAGCCTTCCTTCACATCGCTCCTTTCCGGCTCTGGTTTGATGGGCGATTTTTCCTTCTTTTTCTGTTAATAGTGGTGGTTCTCATGTACTGTCCGTTAATCTCTACTTATTCCTTTTTCTTCTTGATCTTCTCACCTGATCTACTCTCACTCATGAAGCCGGAGCAGACTCTTCATTCTTCCAGATCTCTCGATTCATTCTGCTCCTTTTTTACTTCTAGAATTGCCTCTCCTCTTATCTTTCCGATTCTTTCTCGCTGATTTGGATAGCATTCCGAAGTGGGCGTCGTCTAAACCTTGTGAAAATTCAATTCTTTAAAAAAATTCAAAACTTATATAAAAAGTCTATTTCTACAAATCTTCCTCTCTAAAACTTTCCTATCTCTTTCGATGGTTCGTCTTCGTTCTCCTGTTGAACATATAAACATCCTTGGCCTTAACATAAACAAAAAATGTCTTGGAAACTCACATCACAACGGTTGCTAATGCGTGGCCTCAAAGAACTGGGAGTTCTGTTTAGACTGCGAGACTTTGTTTTTCCTTTTCTCAGTTACTCCAGCTTATTACAAGGTACTCATCCGCCCTTGTACGAGTACTGTTACTCAAACTGGGGGGGCTCTGGTTTCAACCCGGCTTTTGGACCCCTATCTTTATGCCGATGTTTGGTGTTTTATCTCTTTTTTTTAGGTACCGGCAAGCGGGCAGGTGCTTCGAGGGAACTTAAAACTCACTGCATCACCCCTTGACGAACGCCCTCGTAGCACAAGGGGTGCTGTTTCTGCCCACGAGTTTTTGTGTTGACATTGGTACTCCAGGCTAGTTCTCTGTGGTGTTCTTCTTTCCTCCACATCTGTTCTGTAGCATCTCTCCCATCTTTTGTGTTTCTGCTGAATTTAATCTCCCTCACTTTAAGCCTGCGTCTGTGTCATCTGCGTATTTGCGCTAGGGGGATGAAATTTTGGCGTGCAATACCCCCTCCTGAATAGGGCTCTGCCAGTGAGTGGTGGTAACAACTGTAAATATATATATTATATATATAATATATTTATAATAATATATATATTATATTATATATATATAATATATACTATATATATATTATATATATTTAATATATATATATTATAATATAATATATATAAATTTATATATATATATATATAATATCATATATATTATAATATATATATAATTATATATATATATATATATATATATTATATATAATATATATATATATATATATATATATATATATATATATTCTTTCAGGGAAATAACTAATTTTCCCATGAATTTTGCCAAGAATGAATTGTTACCAAGTGTTTTGCTGTATAGCT
The DNA here is from genome assembly GCA_015478945.1 of Trachelipus rathkii. Taxonomy (NCBI): domain Eukaryota; kingdom Metazoa; phylum Arthropoda; class Malacostraca; order Isopoda; family Trachelipodidae; genus Trachelipus; species Trachelipus rathkii. The sequence goes on along the minus strand of JABUQX010093330.1, from coordinate 22,471 downwards.
TCCCGAATGGCCTCTTGAACAGGAATAGCTTCATAAGCATCGCTTGGAGCCAACTGTAAATCATCAACAAAAGTCAAGAGTTTTCGTGGACCTTTTAAAGACACTCTCGCACAAAAGGATCTCGACTCAAGGAATCGAAGCACCCTAGCCTGAAGAAGAAAATTAAATTGTTATTATTATTATTATTATTATTATTATTATTATTATTATTATTATTATTATTATTATTATTATTATTATTATTATTATTATTATTATTATTATTATTATTATTATTTATTAATTATTATTATATTATTATTATTATTATTATTATTATTATTATTAATTATTATTATTATTATTATTATTATTATTAGTCAGTAGTAGGTAGTAGTAGATAGTAGTAGTAGTATAAGTAGTAGTAATAATAATCATAATAGTAGTAGTAGTAGTAGTAGTAGTAGTAGTAGTAGTAGTAGTAGTAGTAGTAGTAGTAGTAGTAGTAGTAGTAGTAGTACGTATGCCTTACTTTCATTTCATCGGCTTCTGCAACGGGTGTTGCTGGAAAGTACAATTATGAAAAGTTTTCCTTATCAAGATTCTCCAAAAAGTACTGAATCGTTTTCCTTTTTCCGCTTCCTCCTTGGCCCACAACAAGCATCGGAACTCCAGAACCGCAAAACATTTCAAGTATAGTGAGTAGGCTTTCAAAAGACAAAACATTTAAAATCAAAATAACAAAGATTAAAATCATTTCTTCTGTTGTAGTTTGGATAAAGACTATTTTTATCCATTTTTAGTCAAATATCGTATTACTTTTAAAATAATAATAAAAAATAATATAAAAAAAAAAAATAAAAAAAAAAACATGACTGGGTAATGTATTCTACAAGATGTTCTAAATTTTTTTTTACAAATTTTCAAAAAATTCTAAGGCATTTAGAGCGATTTTAACTATTTCATAAATATTTTAACTATTTAATAAATATTATATGAATATTTAATGAGTCAAAATTAATTTTCCCGTGAATAACCTTTAAAAACTTTATTTTTAACCTCTTATTTACATACGATCCAAGTATTATTACAAAGCGATACCAATTTAATAGGTATATATAGTAATATACTGCAGCCCGAAAATGATAAATAGTTAGGACATGAGGTAAATAATAAAACCCAGGAGTATAGTATATTATATAGTATAGTATAGTATATGATATTAGTAGATATTATATAGATATATAATATATAGATAAATATACTTTTATATCTATAATATATATATATAGGTACGCATTCGTCTTTAAATGCTAATAGTAAGTATATAAAAAAAAAAAAAATTAACAATGCAGGGATATTTTACAACGATGTTACAAACTTATGAGGGATGAGAAGGTGAACACATCACACTAAGTTTCACAGAATACAAAATAATCGGAAGGACAGCCTATAAGTCCCCGCACCCCCGCACCCTCCCCAGCCTCGTCTTCCGAGATCACAGAGGCAGACAACAAGGTAATGAAATGAAACACCATTCACCATAAGTGTATTAGGTTGACGCTACATGTTTCTATACGGTAGGTGAATCATCACCGAAGAACATATGTATAACTCCTCATCCCGAGTTGCTGAATATTTTCATTTGTAGGGACCATATCTTGTTAAGACGTAATTATGAATGGTCGAACACACATGTAAGGTTCTCAGCGGGTAGCACGCACATTGTCATGCATCTGTTTACGGACGAGGAGTATCCGATATTGTATTTGGGTATGGTTTGTAACTTTGTGTACATGATAATGCTCTTGCTGCGGCAAGGGAATAGCCGGCTAAGGGTTTCAGCGGAAGACATAATCAATGCGATCGATCCTAATCATATCGCAGCTGTTAGAAAGTTTCTAAGACAAGCCGGCAGTGTGGTGGCGTACCTCCGGGGCAGAACCTGCGCATTGCGCGTCGATGTGGTGGATGTGGGGTAGATGCCATGGAAGAAGTGTCGCAATGGTATGTGCAGCGCCAAACCTTAGGCGAGTGAAGAGCGCATTTGCGGAAAGCGTAACTGAGTGGAGATAGTCACAGAGTGTTTGGGCGCAGTTGGTTGACTACCGAGAGGGGAGCGTGCACCGGAATATGTATCCGCAGGAACGAGATTAAAGCACCTGGAACAAACGGTAAAGTGGCGCCAAGGAGAACCTGGCGACTTTTACAGCGATGTGGCTGGGAGCAAGATGAACATGTCATTTACGGATGTATCTTTGAAAGGAAGAGAGTCAACGTTGCTCACCGAGAGAGGGTATTGAACAAATCCACATAGCGGATAAGCTCGAGGCATCAGTATTGAAGTCTGGGGCAGGGATTGAAACAATAAACATTTCCTCGCACTACATAGCCTATGGAATGCGGACACTGACCTGGCTGCATCGACTATCAGGATTTGCATGCAATGGGGATCTGCTCCGACCATTTGGACGATATTCGCTCCAGCGTGT
>JABUQX010093330.1:15000-17500 GCA_015478945.1 Trachelipus rathkii | reverse complement strand
CCCCAGTTAGGAGAGCAAGTCACGAATCTGAGGTGCCAAAAACGACAAGTGTGGAAGGTAGTTAAAGGGGAAAACGTATTACACATGGTTGGCATACCCGGTTTTGCAGTTTATGTTGACATGCTTTAAAGCCACGACGACTATGCTCTACGGTTTTTTACCTTTGCCTGTGCAGTTTTAGGTCGAGACGATGACCTTCTAGATAGTGTAGTGTTTAGCGATGAGTTCACACCTTTCATCTCAGGGTAAGGTGAAATGCCCATAATGTTCGTATCTGGGGTCTGAAAATTTGCATGAACTTGCTTGTAGAACACGAACGTGATTCCCCAAAGGATAACTTTTTCTCTGCGCCATATTCCGACGCCAGGTCTACGGACCTTCTTTTCTCAGAGAAGCAACCGTAACAAGGGGTCACCGCCTAATCTAAAACGATTTATGTTACACAAATGGCTCTTTCCACATTATTAGAGGATTTGAAGCGGTAAATTTATACGGCAGCCAAGTTGGTATAGGCCCCCTCACATTGGAAGTCAAATGTGCTCGATGCGTGGTTGAAACACTTACTCCCAGGATCGTTGGTGGTTCACTAATGCGTCCAGACGACAGAGCCCTATATATCTTGGCCCCCCCCGGTCCCCGACACTTAACGCCATGCGATTTCCTCCTATGGGGCTGCCCAATTATACCCAGAGTTGAAACGCAGAATTGAACATGCCGTCCCTTCCATTACTCCGGAATCTGTTAAACCAATGTTTGGGAGGAATTGGATTATCGGCTGAATGTATCCCCTATACCGAAGGGGGCACATATTGAACATATGTAGGAAAAAACTCTGTTCAATGACCTTCACTTTGATGTTTGATATGCTGTTGATATTGTATATTACGCTGTTTATTAATAAAGCAATTTGAAACTGGGACATTCTTTTACGAACACCCGAGTAGTAGTTATTATTGTACAAAATAATAGGATATGTCAACTTAGAATTTTTAATACAAATATGTAATATTTTTTTTATAAATTACAACGCTTATGAGGCCTAGTACTTATATTTTTTCACTGGTCGCAAAAGAAGCAAGTTCAAGTAACTAACGAAGAAGTTAATGACTCATTTTAAACGGGCAACAGTCACTATCTCCTTTTTCTTCAGCGAACCAATAAGAAATTGAGAATGTACAGCAAAGAAAACGTCAAACAATTTGGAAATGGGATAAGAACCGTAGTACGGCGAGCGCATCGTAAGCCATTGAGATGAAGCGTTTAGGAAATTTTTGGAAAGAAAAAAAAAAAAGTTTGTTATCGAAATCGAATTTAATACAATTTAAAATCTAAAATCTGATAAGAAAATATTATATAAACTCGTAAATTAATTTAACGATTAACGGGATGTTGGGAAAAATTTTAACTCGTTAATAGTCGGTTACTTCTTTTCGAAATTAACGAAAGCGCTAATCGTTAAAAGTTAACGAAAAAATTTAACGAGTTAATTAACGGAATAACGCTTTAACGCGTTTAAGCCCACCTTGTTATATTTATATATATATATATATATATATAATATATATTAGATATAATATAAGGAAACATAAACAGATTATAATAATTATATATCATATATATATATATATATATATATATATATATAAACTTTACTTTGACGTAAATGATGTTATGTGATGAAATACCCTGCTACTGGGGCCACACCAGGGCGAGGAAGCCCGCCACCCTGGCCGGGCGGGTTTCAGAGACAGTCCAAGCAGGCAGAGCAAAAACGTCAAAAATTCTTCTGTGGGCCTTCCAGGTCGCGGTGACACTGGATTAGTATGATGTTTCTGCTAGTCTCAGGCGCGACTTACACGCGTGGGCAGATAGGGGATTGAGTGTATCCGCGATTATAGAATCTTGCCCTATATTCCTGCGTGTGAGGTAGGTGGGCCGCACCTCAGTTGCTAAGTGTACTCTTGCATTTACTGTGGGGAAAAGTGTCATGTTTCTTTTTGAGGAATCTGTGGTGGATTATTTTATTTTTTATGTGTGTTCGGTTTGCTAGGATATCTTCTTCCGTTTAGGTAGTGTGGATATGTTTCGTTTGTTGTCTGTATTATGTTAGTTAGTAATTGTGCTTAGAGACATTTCTTTTGTAATATTTGCTGTGGGGAATGTGGGAATTTTTAGACGCTTTGTTGGGTTCGATAATTGTATGGCAAGGGATGAGCAGGTGTTGTATTTTTTTTAAGAATTGGGTTTCCTATCATTTCGAGGGGAGTTTTGCAATGGAAGGATGTTGTTTCATTTTTGTAGGTGTTGTTTGTGGTGGTTTGCAGTGATCGTGTGGTATGTCTGTGTGGTTGATTCTTAGAGCTCTGTTTGAATTGGTTGTAGGATGTTTAGGTTGGATCTCTGTTCGAAAAATTCGGAGCCATATGCTTGATGCGTAGTTAAGTGTAGGTCTTATGAATTAGTTTGTATGTTTGTAATTGATATGATTTCTTTATTATTT